>CM050323.1:78272614-78315540 GCA_027475135.1 Bactrocera correcta | reverse complement strand
TTTGATGGGAACGTCCCATTAGGCAGATTATGGCTGACACTTAAAAAAGGATTGTGAACTGAAAAATTATAAAGGAAAAGCTCATAAAAGGCATTTAATTGAGATAGAACATATGTTCTCGACATTTGTTTATTAATCAAAAAGTGTTTATTAAATTTTATGCCTTCAATAACTTTATGGTGATTTTTTTTAACATGTAAGCATAACATGTAGCTGCTCCTCATTCTTTAAATTTATTAGGTGGAATTTCTCTATTAAATAGAATTGTGAGCTAATCTTGAGTTACTATATTTTCTTACATATATAATCTTTTTTTAGTGCTACTTCAACGTATCCCTTTTAACCTATGATATTATATATACCAAGTAAGAAAGGGCTAAGTTCGGGTGCAACCGAACATTTTATACTCTTGCAACTTGCAGGAATCAAAGTTAGGAAAATACTTAAAAGTATAAAACTAATCATATAGAATAAAATCAGCCGGATGTTCCAAAATCCTGATGTTAGCTATATTGGAGCTAGCGCAAGTTTTCGCTCAAGTTTATCCATTTTAGGCATAAAGATAAACTGTTATGATTAAAAAACGCTCTCTTATTTTCATTGGGATAACTCACATATTGTTTGTTATATCCGACACAAAGTCACCTGGAAGTTCGAAAATCTTTATAATAAGTACTAGCTGGCCCCGCAGCCGCATGAAATTATATGTTTTGAAATGAAAAGAAACTTGAATTCATTTCATTTTTTTTTTAACGTAACGCAGCTTGATAAACAACATTTTTTAGTATCTGTTCCTGTGAACAGAAAAGATGGTTTTCCAACTCGTGAGCACGCCACGTATATCTGGCCGTGTAAAAATCATAACATTTCCAAATTTAAGTTACACACTATGCGACTATCCTTGTGCCCTGTTGATTGTCATTTCAAATGCAATTTTCACTGAAAACGGAATACGTGTGAACTGAAATGGCAAATCGTTAGAACTCAAAGGAATTCTGTCTCCTTGCATTCGATATCTGCGTCACAATCAGTCGGGTTCCATTACACAATTTCGGCGACGTCTTCATTGTCAAGCCGATCGATCAAATTGTATGAGCGCAAGTCTCCCAAAATTTGACTTTGAATCCTTAAGTTTAAGTCAACAATATCGGTATTTTTGGCAGCTCACATTGCGCGTGCACTTAAGCAATCATAGTTACGATAATTTTGCCAATGTCCGAACATTCTTGATGAGTTCATCTTTCGTGAATTGATATTGCCGCGGATTTTAAGGCTGATATGTCGAAATGATTATCGCGAAAAGTGTGCGATCTTCATTTGCATTCGAAGTAGCTATTGCATCGTCCATCATTTGATTCCAGGGAGTATCATATTCCAGAAATTGTAATTGCTGGCTTGCTTTTCAAAAAGTTGCACGCCTCGTACCATTCACACTACTCAACGAAGTTGACTCAAATGGAGTTGAACCGCGTACATTAATCAACAACAACCGAAGGTAGAAGCGATCGTCGTTTTTCGGGTGGATTGCGTACATTCGTACTAATACTTTAGTTGAGAAAACACCTGGATGTCCATCTACTGATTGGCCTTGTATTTTGCCTAACTGTTTCCACATAGAGCAATGTTCTCGAAAACGGATCACTGACGAATGTTGAGAAAAAGTTTGTCAATGTTAATTTTTTTGCTGGCGGTGTTTCCACTGGCTGTACTGTGTACTACTCTGGGTTGAAATACACTCTATGGCCATTCTCCACATTAACTGCGAGACACACAACGGAAAACGTTCATGAATTGCAGTTCACGTATCGACCATATCGTTCAAGACCAATAACCTCCACGTTGCTTCCTTTGGTGACATACTTACAAACGTATTTTTTCGATTTCACGAAACTGCAATACTCAACATTGATATGAGTTTTGAAAGTGAATTAAACAATAGTGGGGAATATATGTAGGTCGATCCATGTGTTGTCAACTTCGATATTCACTCTTCTAAATTGAATGCTGAATGTTCTGCCATTGTTATTTGGTGAGCGACGCCGATAGAGTGGATATCCACCATTTCCAGTTTGTGTTTCCGAAAGAAAAGCACGTGGATAGTGTTTCGTGCATCTGTTGTCAGATATACAAACCGAAAAGAGATTGTGGTGTCCGCAATGTTCATGAACCATATTGGTTTCCACCACTTCGTATAATACTGGATCTTTCTCTGGACTAGGAATTTCCATAGAAATGATTTCTCAATTTAATCTGGTGTAACCACCATCCAAAGAAGAATGTCTGCGTGCGTAAAACATTTCTTTTGCCAGTCAATAGAGAAATTCCACCTAATAAATCCCGCATTTAATAGCTTCATATATACCATACGTTCCTTCAAGATAAAGACCATCGAACATCATAAGTGCTGTTAGAAACTTCGTTTGCTGACATCGTGGCGATCGCTTGCTGAGTGACTACGATCCATAACTCCGCACGTATGTCATTGCATCCTGGGAGTACTTGGTCATGTGCCTTTGGCTGCCAACGGATGTTGATACGAAATGGCTGTTTTTAGGTGTTTTCCGGCAATTATTCGAATCGCCGTAAAAATGATCCTTGCACCTCAGAGAACATTTAGAAAAAAGAATTGGCCAAATTGGTCAAGGCGTTCTTGAGTTATGCGCTTAGCAACATATTTCATTTTTATACTATAGAACTAGCTGACCCCGCAGCCGTTGTTCTGCGTGAAAATATGTGTTTTGAAATAAAAGAAAGTTAAATTTATCATTTAATTTTTTTTAATGCAACACAGCTTGATAAACAACATTTTTTGGTTTCTGTTCCGGTGTACAGGAAAAATGGGTTTCCCACTCGTGAGCACGCCACTTATATCTGATCGTGTGAAAAACATAGCATTTCCAAATTTATGCCACACACTATGCGAATATCCTTGTGTCTTGTCATCTCAAATGTAATTTTCACTGGAAACTGAAAACATTTAAACTGAAATGGCAAATCGATAGAACTCAAAGGAATTCGTAGAATCAAGCATTCTGCCCCTTGTATTTGATAGGTGTGTCACAATCAGTCGGGTTCGATTACAAAGTTTCGGCGCATGAGGATTGCGGAACATAATAACGACAGATCCAACTTTGAGACGCAAATGGTGCGGTGATATACCAAACCTCTCCAAAGAATTTAGAAATTCCACTGGATAATTAATTCATTGTCAAAACGAACCATCGATTTGTATGAGCGCAAGTCTCCCGGAAATTGACTTTGAATCTTCTAGTTTAAGTCAACAATATCGGGGTTTTTGGCAGCTAACATTGCGCGTACACTTAAGGAATCGTTAGTACGATAATTTGGCCAATGTCCGGACATTCGTGATGAGTTCATATTTCGTGAACTGATAAACGGCAGATGAAATTGATATCAAACCACCGGAAGTATCAACCGGAATTGATCCATTTCCAATTTTTAGCGAAGACGATGTAAAATGTCTTCGGCAATTTCATTTTTGTTCGTATCGCATAATAGACGCGGATTTGAAGGCTGTTATGTCGAAATGATTATCGCGAAAAGTGTGCGAACTTCATTTGCATTTCAGTGATTATCATTTTCCAGCAATTGTAATTGCTCTCTTGCTTCTCAAAAAGATGCACACCGTACCATTCACAGTACGCAATGGCTCTAATGAAGTTGAACCGCGAACATTTATCAATAGCAACCTAAAGTAGAAACAATCGCCGGAAATGAGGTTACTTTTAATTCGTTTTCAGTTTTATTTTTGTTTGTGTTTCGGCATTATGTTCGGATTAATTAGTATCAGATTTTCGCTATTATCCGCGGTTGGTAGAAAGTACAATTTAACCAGCGGTCTGGTTATTATTCCGCTTGAGTACGGAGATCAACTACCCGGATGTAACCGTCTGAGCCGTAATGGAGCTTTTTCTATGTGGCCAAGTCGCCACTCAGTAGGTGGGAGACAATCATCGTTAATAAGTACACAATCTCCAAGCTTTGGCGCATTTTCTGATGTTTTCCAAAGATACCTCTTGTGGTGGTCCTTTAAATAGTCTTCTTTCCATCTGCGGCTGAAATTATGATGGAGAATTTTAATTCTCTACTATCGATTTAATAGGGATAGCGACTCCACACCTGGCTCAGGTGTGGCCAGAATGGGTGCTCCTTTGAGAAAGTGATCTGGAGTTAGGGTTGAGAGATCTGAGGGATCTTGCGAGATTGTTGTTAGTAGTCTTGTAAATTCTTCGTAATTAAATTTGTAGTTTCCAGCTACCTTTTTTAAGTGGGATTTGAAGATTTTTACAGCTGATTGCCATAAACCACCCATATGAGGAGTTCTTGGGGGGGATGAATTTCCAATTAATGCCTTGGGGAGCGTACTTTCGTCCAATCTCAGGATTGTTTAATAAAGTCCACAAACTGTTTTTCTGTAGCTCTTTGAGCCCCGATAAAGATTTCGCCATTGTCACTCATAAGCTTGGACGGAAAACCGCGCCGTCCGACGATGCGAGAAAATGCCGCGAGAAAAGCCTCTTTTGTCAGATTAGTTCATAGCTCGAGGTGCACTGCTTTTGTCGTAAAACAGACAAAGACAGCCATATAGCCTTTCATTAGTGTGGGAGACCTTAGCATGGACACCTTTATCTGAAAAGGCCCAGCAAAATCAACACCTGTGATAGTGAAAGGCAGAGCGAAGTTGCAGCATTCCGGTGGAAGTGCTGCCATAATCTGCGTCCTCATCTTCTGTTTATGCATAGTGCAGATCTTGCACATGAAAATGCACTTTTTTATTTGAGGCTTAAGTCGGGGAATATAGAACTCTTGGCGGATTATATGTTACATTAGGCGATGTTCCGCGTGCAACATTAGTATGTGTATGTACTTGAGTAGCAATGTTGCAAGTCGAGACTTTTCTGGTATTATTAGAGGATCGCGTTTGTTATATGTCAGGCTTGAGTTAACAAGCCGACCATAAGCACGAAGCAGACCTTTCGTACCCAAAAGAGGATTTAGTACTAAGAGTGAGCTCTTTTTGTCAATCGGCTTCGATTCTCTTAATAGTGACATCTCGCAGCTGAAGTGGCGCGACTGAGTATAAGTGATAAGAGCGACCTTTGCCTTTTCTAGGTCTAGGTGCGTCAATGTATCGCCTTGGGAGTATAGCGTGGGTTCTCCCTTCACTCTCATTTTGAGTCGCTTGATGAAATTGAACATATAAGCGATTACTCTGAGTGCTCGAGGGTATGATGAAAATCGCTCAAGGATGTCAGTATCATCCAATATCGTGTGAAAAGAGTCGATTTTTCGACTTTCGGGCCAATAATCGGGGGATTCTGTTAACCATCGAGGACCATTTCACCAAAGAGTGGTGGTTGCAAGGTGCAGAGACTTGCACCCTCTTGTATCTAGATTGGCGGGATTGTCAGCACTGGCTACGTGTCGCCAAGTGGCTGATCTCACTAGGTCAAGGATTTGAGACGTTCGATTGGAAATATACGTCTTCCATGCATGAGGAGGATTTTCTAACCAGGCTAATATAATTTCGGAATCAGACCAGAGATACAATTTATATTTGGTTACAGTTAGATGCGTTTGCACCATGGATACTACTTTGACTATTAGTAACGCACCACATAGTTCCAGTCGTGGCAGACTTATTCTTCTTAGCGGAGCCACCTTTGCCATGGCTACCAGTAGGTAACTGTGTCAGATTGGGTGCGCACATAGGTGGCGGCACAATATGACTTTTCAGAGGCATCACAGAAGCCATGTAGTTCGACTTTGTGCTCTGGGGCATAATTTATCCATAGTGGGATTTGTATCTGTGAGATATCATTCAGATCACCGGCGAATTGGGACCACTTTTCTAAAAGAGTGGTTTAACTTGTTCATCCCAGTCAGTTTCAGTCTAGCCAGAATTCATGTATTAGAATTTTTGCTTGTATCATAATTGGTGAAAGCCATCCTGCGAGGTCGAAAAGTTTTGCCGCCGAGGACAAAATTTCCTCTTTGTAATAGCTGATAGGGTGGATATTGACTCATTAGTGTATGAAAACTGGTCAGATATCGCATTCCAGTGTATCCCCAAAGCTTTTGTTTTGCTTTCTTTTTTGAATTTGAGGAAATTAGTGTCTAATAGATTTTCTTTAGGTATATCTTTTAAAGTATAAGTGTGGTTCGCCGTTATCTTTTTCAACGGAAACCCTGCTGTATTGAGCGCTTATGTCACTTGTGCTAGTGACTCGTTAGCCTGTGGAAGATTGTGGTTTTCAGACAGACTATCGTCTACATATGTGTTTGTTTTCAACACTTGTATTGCCAGAGGAAATTCTGACTTTGTGTCTTCTGCCAGTTCGTGGAGTGTACGTATGGCGATGAATGGGGCACAGTTTACGCCAGAGGTAACTGGTTTTAATTTAAGGTCGCGTAGTGTACTATTGGGAGGTTTTCGGAAAATAATTCATCTTTATGTACGACTATTTGTCGGTACATTTACTCAACATCCCCATTGAAAACGTATTTGTATATACGCCAATTTAGTATGAGGAGCATTAAATCTGGCTGAAGCGTGGGTCCCGTAAATAAAATGTCATTTAGGGAATTAACCGAACTTGAGGAGTTTGATGCATTAAAAACAACTCTTGCCTTTGTGGTTTTTGTGTCTGTCTTTATTGCTGCATGATGAGGCAGGTAAAATGAATAGTATTTGCTTTATATAATTTTTTCGCCAGGGCTGACTTCCTCCAAGCGGTTTAAATGGAGGTATTCTTCTAAAACCCTATCGTATTCTGGTTTTATCTCGCCTTTTTTAATTAGGTTTTTTCCATGCTTAAGAACTGTTGGATAGCAGAGGTGCGAGAATGGCCTAAGGCGAGTGTGTGGGGAAATTCTGGCTTTAGTGGCAGTCGGACGACGTACCGGACATTAACTAATCGAGTAGTTGTGGATTTGTAAAAATCCTCACAATACTGATCTTCTGGGGTTGTGACTGATATGAGGGGAGTTCTTCTAATTCCCAAAATTTTTTCAATTGCGAATTGAGGACTTCCTCAACTTGAGTTGTCATTGTTGTGACTGGTTCCGCAACTAGTCTGCTTAGGACCCATCCGAAATATACCTTCGAGAATAATTTGGGGTATGAGATCGCTGCCTAATAGAATATCTATTTGAGCAGGAGTGTTGCAGTTGGGGTCTGCTAACTTAAGGTGTGAAACCTTTTGCAAATGCTTGCTATTTATATGACAGCTAGGAAGCATGTTTGTTAGTTTCGGTAAGACAATAGCTTCTGCTTGTATACGCTTATATGCTTGGGGGGAAATAAGGGTAATGGGGCAGATTTTGTTTGAGTTTTGTACTACTCTACCGCCCAATCCCGTAATTTCAAAATTAGCTTGTTTTGTTGGCAGTTGTAGCCTACTTTGTGCCCTGGACGTTATAAATAATCGTTGAGAATCCCGCAGCTCTTTTAATATTAGCGCTATTTTGAGTGAAGCTGGAAAATTTTGTAATTTGAAGCATTGAGTTATGTCGTTTATGGCAGTAAACGCGATTAAATTTGCGTTCGCAATCTTTGAGCGCATGCGCATGTAACAAACAGTTGGTACAAAGTTTTTTCGTTCTTATGAAATTGTTTCTTTCGCTATTATTTAGTTTTTTAAATTTCTCGCAAGATTTCAGCCTGTGCTCTCCTTTACACAGCTCGCATGACGTACGTTTGTTTTGTTCGGAAGTGAGCTTGCGTTTTGAAAAAACTACGATTTAAGTTGTTGTTGTTACTCGCTTGTGGTCTAATGAAGCTTCGATTTAGGTCGTGTTGAACGTGTTTAGTTCTGACCATTTTTTTATCTGCCCTTTCCGCAATTTCATATTGGGTAGTTAAGAAATCTTTCATTTGTTGCCACGTTGGGCACTTTCTTCGTGATGAGAGCGATTGCTCCCACAAAAGTAACGATTTTTCTGGAAATGCGGATGTGTATAAGTTAACTCGAAAAGAAACCACCAAAATACCAAGTCAGCATTGTCTGCCTAACATCCGTTTCAGGCAATGCTGAACATTAACACCACCCCAATCCATGACCAACGGCCTGAGTTATGATCCAACGACAAGCAACAACAAACGATACTCACAAGCTACCGTAGCCGTGGGATCCGCTGGCGCAACATAAATATAGCGCAAACAAGCAACGACTCACACTACACGCAAGTCGGCGTAATCGTGGGATTCGCTGACACTGCATCTGACAAAACATAGCAACGAGCAGCGACGACGGCAACGGCAGTGAGGACGGCTTAGGCTTAGACTTAAGAGTAAGAATGTTTTAGAGTTTAGTTCTGATCGAGCCTGAATAAAGTGCACTAGTGCTTAAAAATAATTGGCGCCCAACCTGGTAAAAAAGATACGAAGGATTCTCCAGAAAGTAAAAATCACCAAGTCATTTTGCGGTGGAGTGTCTTTAATGACTTCAAAGGACCCAAGGACTCACAGAGAATCGCTACAATCTTTAAAAACGTATCCTACAAGGACTCACAGAGAACGCTACAATCTTTAAATCGTATCCTACAAGGATCCGAGATTCATCAGAAAGCAGTTTGTAATAAAAACATGTTTCGAGCATTGTAAGTAAAGTGCTCATTAAAATAAAAACATTATAATTTCTTTTGAATTAAAACTAAGTTTTCAAAATAGACGGATTTATTTTAGAAATATAAGGAGCTACTCATAAAATTTTGTGAAACAAATTTTCCAGAGTTTAATAAAAAAGAAACAGTGTAGTCTTTTCTCAAAAACATTGTGTTTAGAATAAAATAAATATAAATATAATAATAAATAACTGAAATTATCTATCCATGTCAACAAAAGAGTGTGATTGATTGATTCGACTCTAGGAACGGTTACAAGTTCTATTCAATTTTAATTTCCAAGTCTATGAGTGGCTCAGAATTAGAAAACCTCTTAGAAAGAATTATTAAACTACAGGTGACTAGTAAAATGGATTCAAATCAGGTAACCGCAGTGGTTCAAGCAGCCGTCTCAAGCGCTCTTGAACAACAAAGACAGACTTTCGAGGTTAAGCTCCAACGACTAACGGAGCAAATGACTACATTGGCCACTGGTCAAACGCCAAAAATTTACTAACCGGTAAAAATATTACCGAACGTAAAGTGTGACGAACCTCTTGATCTGGTAAAATCATTACCAGAATTTTAAGGGCAAATCAGTACATATGTGTCTTGGCGACAAGCTGCCCATACATCTTACGAAGTTTTCAGAAGTTACCAGGGAAGTTCTAGACACTACCAAGCAGTTGGTATAATTGAAATAAAATAAAAGCTTCTGCTGATGCCATTTTGGCATCCTTCAACACTGTTTTAAATTTCGACGCAATAATCGCGAGACTAGACTTTACGTACGCAGACAAACGACCGATATACTTAATTGAACAACAATTATCCACCTTACGACGGGGTAACCTATCTGTGCTTCGATATTTCGACAAGGTTGAGAAAATATTAACCCTCCTCACGAATAAAACCATAATGACCCATGAGGGTCAAGTATCAGAATCAATTTGCGAAAAATATAGAGCGGACGCTTTAAGAGTTTTCATATCAGGACTTAAAAGACCTTTATGTGACATACTATTTGCCTCTCGCCCTAAAGACCTACCTAGCGCTCTGGCATTAGCCCAGGAGGTGGAGTCAAATAGGGAAAGGTAGTTATTTGCTTCAAATTTCGCAACGTCTATTGAAGACCAATATAAACTAAGAATAAACAATGATTCGGATAAAAAGATGCAACAGCAACAAAAGAATCCGCATTTTGCAAATAAACAGCACAGAACAAATGATACTAGGATTAACAAGCAAAAACAAGTGACCCCCATGGACGTTGACCCATCGGTTTCAAGACTAAGACAAAATGTAAATTGGCGTAGGGAACCATCACAGAGGGCCAACCAATACCAACAACAGAATCAAAGTAATAGTAGACAGGGTTATAGTTCAAATCAACAGCAGGGAAAACGACACGCAGATTCAATATGGTTACTGGACCAAAGATGCAACGCATTAATACCTTAAATCAAGAAAAGGTTAGTGAGGCAACTTATAATCAGGAAGCCGAAGATGAAGCTGAAGATCTCGAGGAGGAGCAATTGAATTTTTTAGGGGGAAGTCCCTACTCCCGTGGATTGAGCGAGGAGTAGGTTATCGAGGAAAAAAAAATTAAATTATTAGTGGACACACGAGCTTCGAAAAATTATATCAAACCAATACCTGAGCTAAAAAATATAATTCCAGCGTCCACACCATTTATAGTAAAGTCTTTGCACGGCAATAGTCCTGTAACACAAAAGTGTAGAATTAAGATGTTTGGCGTAACTGCAGATTTCTTTATACTACCAAATATAACAACATTCGACGGCATAATTGGGCTCGATTTGCTCAATCAGGTAATCGCCCAAATAGACCTCAGTACGGGTACAATAAAGCACGATTCTGGAACTGAGAAGCTCTTGTTCCATGAATGTAAAAACGTAAACTTTATCGACATAAAAAGTGAAGAAATTCCATCTTCAGTTCGTGAGCAATTTTGTGAAATTATCAAAAGTAGAAATAAGGCGTTTGCTGACCCTAACGAGTCACTACCCTTCAACACTAATATAATTAGTACAATCAGAACAAAAACCGATGAACCGGTTTACTCGAGACTTTACCCATATCCTATGGGTGTAGCCGACTTTGTAAACAAAGAAGTGGCTGAACTTCTCGTAAATGGTATCATTCGACCCTCAAGGTCCCCTTACAATAACCCAATTTGGGTTGTTGATAAGAAGGGAGTAGATCAAACGGGAAATAAGAAGAAACGTCTTGTGATTGATTTCAGGAAACTGAATGAGGTCACAGTCGAAGATAAATAGCCTATGCCAAACGCAATGGTAATCTTGTCAAACTTAAGAGGTGCACAATATTTTACCACCCTCGACCTTAAATCTGGGTTTCACCAGATCGAGTTAGCAGAAAGAGACAGGGAGAAACCCGCTTTCTCCGTTAACAACGGTAAATACGAATTCTGTCGTTTACCTTTTGGGCTAAGAAACGCCCCAAGCATCTTCCAGAGAGCAATCGACGATGTCCTCAGGGAGCAAATTGGCAAAACCTGCCACGTTTACGTTGACGACGTAATTGTCTATTCAAAAACGGCAGAAGACCATTTGAAAGATATCGAATGGGTGTTGCGGAGTCTCTATGAGGCAAATATGAGAATATCCGCCGAAAAATCGAAATTCTTCAAGACCGAGGTAGAATACCTAGGATTTGTTGTCTCAAGGGGAGGTGTGAAAACAAGCCCCGATAAAGTCAATGGAATTAAATGTTATGAGCAGCCAACCACTCTTCGAGGACTACGTTCCTTTCTTGGATTGGCTAACTACTATCGATGTTTCATTAAAGATTTTGCCAGCCTTGCAAAACCTCTGACTGATATGCTAAAGGGAGAAAATGGCAAAGTAAGTGACACAGTCCAAAAAAATTAAAATTCAACTAGCACCAGAAGGTATAGATGCATTTAATAAACTTAGAGAAATTCTGGCATCAGAAGATGTTACGTTAGCATATCCCGACTTCACTAAACCATTTGACTTAACAACCGATGCATCCTCAAGGGGTTTGGGGACCGTCCTTTCACAAGAGAAAAAACCCATTACCATGATCTCAAGAACACTTAGAGATAGAGAAGAGCATATGGCAACAAATGAAAGAGAACTCTTGGCGATCGTATGGGCTCTTAACACTTTGAGGAACTACCTGTACGGTGTTAACCAGTTGAATATCTACACTGACCACCAGCCTCTGACGTTTGCGGTTTCTGATAAAAACCCGAACGCAAAAATCAAACGATGGAAGTCTCTAATAGAAAGCTTCAACGCAAAAATTTTCTATAAACCAGGAAAGGAAAACCATGTCGCTGACGCGTTGTCCAGACAGCACATGAATATGGTAGGAATTGAAATGGAGGCAAGCTCCGACTGCGCCACCATGCACAGTGAGGAGTCACTGACCTACACTATAGAGACGGTGGATAAGCCCGTAAATTGCTATAGAAACCAGATAATTCTTCAAGAAAGCGAAAGCCAGTCAAAACAGACCTTTATAATATTTGGTTCAAAAAGCAGACATGTAATTTCATTTTGCGACGTAGAGTCATTACTAAAAACGCTGCAAGAAGTCATTAATGATGGCGTAGTTAACGCAATACATTGCAGCCTACCAGTGTTGGCAAAAATTCAACACCGACTGGTAGAACTTCACCCCAACGTAAGATTCGGTCATACCGAAAAGATGGTTACGGACATCTTCAGCGAAAGTGATCAACAAGAAATTATATTTGCCGAACACAACAGAGCTCATAGGGCAGCGCAAGAAAATGTAAAGCAGATCTTGGTTGACTATTTTTTCCCGAAGATGAATAAAAAGGCAAGGGAAGTTGTAGCAAATTGCCGAATATGTTCAAAGTCTAAATACATTAGACATCCAAAGAAGCATGTTATTGCGGCAACACCGGTTCCATGTAATCCTGGTGAAATATTACACGTCGATATTTTCTCCACGGACCAGAAATATTTTCTAACTTGCGTCGATAAGTTTTCTAAATTTGATATAGTGCAGAAAATCGCGTCTAGAACCATCATAGACGTAAAACCACCTATACTACAGCTAATAAACATTTTTCCAAACGTTAAAACTATATACTGTGACAACGAAAATTCGCTTAACTCAAATGCTATAAAATCCACTTTGCTAAATTACAACAATGTGGAAATCGCCAACGCCCCTCCACTGCATAGCACCTCAAACGGGCAAGTGGAGCGTTTTCACAGTACTTTAACTGAAATAGCTAGGTGTCTAAAACTAGAAAGAAATCTCGATCACTGTTGACTTGATTTTGCTTGCCACCATAGAATATAATAAGACAATTCATTCAATAACCCACGAAAAACCAATAGACATCCTTCATCCCAGCTCAGCTAACATTACGGAACTAGTTCGAAATCGTATCGAAAAAGCACAGGCCAGTGATCGCGAATATCATAATAAGGGTCGTCAGAATGTGACGTATAACGTTGGCGACAAGGTCCTAGTGAAAGTTAATCGAAGGCTAGGCAATAAACTCTCAACACTATTTACAGAAGAAGTAGTCGAACAGGACCTAGGCACCACCGTTCTTATAAAGGGGAGGAGGGTCCACAAAGACAACCTTCGTCCGCCTTAATTAATCACTTTATTACTTTAAGACTTGTATTTTAAATTACAGGATATATCGACATTCCTATTGACGACCACTTTAACACAAAAGCTAACTGACTACACCAACTCCAACTACATCCCAATTTTGGACGGAAACGCAATAGTATGGGAACATTACGGTTATTTGACGCACTTTACCAACTTGACACTATATGCAACATTGAACGACGAGACGGCAGGATTTATGGACCTTTTCCCATTGACACACATGAAGAAAATAGTAGAAGCAGACATAAAATACATCGAGACTTTACTTCGAACGTTGACATTCACCATCGACAGGCACGAAGCTTAAACTTTTTAGGTACTGCACTAAAAGTCGTCGTTTCCAAAGACTACAACTAAGACAGGATATGCTCATTGACTCTAATAACAGACAGTACAAAATTAATACGCATATTCAGCAAAAAATCTTGGAAATCACGCAAACAATAAACACACTTATAAACTCAACAAGAAAGGAAGCAATAGACACAGGTCATCTTTACGAAACAATACTTGCAAGAAATAGAGTAATAATCCTCAAACTGCAATCAATCACAGTCTCAATAGCCCTAGCAAAGTTGAACATAGTGAACCCAATAATATTAGATAATAGTGATATCAATAATATTATCAATGAGCACTCGACTAATTAAACTATAATAGAAATAATAGGAATGTCTAGCATTAAGGCTTTACAAAATAAGAATAATTTGTACTTTGTAGTTAAGTATCCAATCCCTCAAATTGTTTGTAAAAAATATAGTTTATTCGCCGTGCCTCACGAAGGACGAGTCCTACACTTTGGGGATACTAATACCGCCGCTGAGTGCGGAAACGAAGCGTATGCTGTTAAATGTGAAAAATCAACTTTTGCAACTTTTTGCAAGAAGCAAACAACCCCTACTTGTTGTCAGCAACTATTCACAGGTGCTGTAGCAAATTGTTCAACTAGTACCAATCATGATAAGGGCATCAAAGAAATCGATGACGGCACTGTCATTATCAACAATGCCACAGCAACGATAGAGGTTGAAAAAGGAGATAGCAGAACCGTCAGCGGTACTTACCTTTTGACTTTCGATCAGTCAGTAAAGGTAAATGGGACCGAGTATCACAATCGAAATCATACTCCTACTCGTACTCCTGGCACTCCAACGGCTCAAAGAGTCAATCTTTAAGGACATATAGAGACATTGAGTTTGAACTATCTTCATGAAATGAATGCGGAAAATATCAACCATATTGGCGCTCTTCGAGGAGAAGTCAACTCAACAACATTGCTTTTTATAGTAACGATAGCATCAATCTTTATCATAGTAATCTTGCGACTTGCTCTAAGCAAATATAAAAAACACACCGCGAAAAAGGCAATGAATGTCTTAGTAAGAGAGGTCACCGAGAGAATCGCGGACGATTCCCACTTAGGAAGGGAGGAGTTAACTCGAAACAAAACCACCAAAATACCAAGTCAGCATTGTCTGCCTAACATCCGTTTCAGGCAATGCTGAACATTAACACCACCCCAATCCATGACCAACGGCCCGAGTTATGATCCAACGACAAGCAACAACAAACGATACTCACAAGCTACTGTAGCCGTGGGATCCGCTGGCGCAGCATAAATATAGCGCAAACAAGCAACGACTCACACTACACGCAAGTCGGCGTAATCGTGGGATTCGCTGACACTGTATCTGACGAAACATAGCAACGACAGCGACGATGGCAGCGGCAGTGAGGACGGCTTAGGCTTAGACTTAAGAGTAAGAATGTTTTAGAGTTTAGTTCTGATCGAGCCTGAATAAAGTGCACTAGTGCTTAAAAATAATTTATATACATATTTACAAGAATGGGTCCCCAATTGTGTGTGGGAATATTCTGTGTAGCTAGAATCGACAAGCAAGTTGAAACAGTGGATTAAGTTTTATAAAATCTTCGCTTGGTTCTTCCTAAATTTTTGGTAAATTAATTAATATTGCGACTTGTTTGTCAACTAATATTCTTTCGTTCCCATAACGAGCTTTTAGAGCGTAATTGAAATTTTCGTCATTAAGAGCGAACTGTTTGAATATAACGCCTGCTTAACCTTTTGTTTTGTATCGAAGGTGATACAATTTTTGCGCTTGAGATAATTTTGGATGGTTTATGTACACGGCTGTAAGCATGTCCCGGAAAGACGGCCATTGTTCATAACCACCATGAAAAATTTCAGTGTCACATGCGGGCACCTTGAGGTGGATGCCTGAGCTCGCCTCTTGGCCTTGAACTTGTGGCAGCTCTACTCTCGGTTAGTGGAGTAGATGAAACTGCTTTAATTAATTTCAATTGATCAGAGGTCATAGCTTTCGTCTCTTCGTACTGGTCTAAGCAGATTTCAGATTTTGAATATGCTGAAGATTTGAAATTTACAGGTAGATCTGATTCGTCGGATTCTACAATTGCGTCATACGCAGCTAGGAGACGTGTCTAGAAATACTTCTAATACTGACTCAGAAATGTCTTGAATCGGTGAAGATGAAAATCGAGTGCAGTATCGAATTAGACTGTCACTCTCAGCAATAAATTTAGCATATAAAATATCTTTCAGCTTTTTTTGCTTTGTAGCACCTTGCTTTGATCGAGTAGCATCAGCAGGTGTACATGGGCTCTTTTCTTCTGAAATCAGTTTTTGTACCTTTAGATATTCAGGGGTGTTGTGGAATCCAAGACAGAATTGCTTAGCTGTCAGAATTGCAAACCAATTCTGATTTTAAATGGTGTCACAGAATCTGTTAGGATTTTCGTCTTTTCGAACATACGCAAAACCAATATTCGAACCAGCTGTTTACTAATGTGACAAAACTTGCAAATGAATACATACAAGCAATCCTATTGATTGAGTTTTTATGAGTTCCGAATTAAAGAAAGATTTTAAGAGATAACATTTATTGAATGAATAATGACGCATTTGTGTGTTAAATTTCGTTTTTTCATTTTTACAATTTTTCTTAATTGGCGAACAGGATAGAAAAAAACCGAACGTCATGGAATTGGGGCAAAGTTTATTATCTTTGGCATTAAATTATCTTCTATTTAAACTAAAAAAAAACTAAGAAAAGTTAAGTTTGAACATACTTATATTTAAAGTAAAATTTTTTTAGACCAAAATCTGTTTTTTTTTTTCAAATTTTAAAAATTTTATACTTTTAATTTTATATTTTCCCAGTTTAACTTGAACGTAAGTTATTAAAATATTTGAATCTCTTTGAATTTTTTGTTTCCGATAGAAATCGCGACCTGCATCCTGACCGCCGTCTGGCATATGCACATGCGATAAGCATCTGGCAATTGCTTTTCAAACAAATGTAAAAGATTTCGTAATAAATTTTCCTTAAGAAATTTTGAATTAATCAATTTTTTTTCTTTCCCGAAGGGAAAAAAAAATTTTTTTTTAAGGCTGTAAGCAAGGTCCCGGAAATAGGGCCCATTGTTCAAAACCTAAAATAATTTCGGGACATTTGAGGGGTTTTCTTCCTTAATTGTGGTTCTCCATAGTGAATAAAGCTTTAATTAATTTCAATTGATCGATTATTTTGATTTCTTCGACTGGAAAATTTCAAATTTTGCGATATCTTTTAAAATTTGTTTCTGACGCAAATTCAAAACAATTGGTCATCCGTGGAGACCCAAAACCAAATACAAAATTGTGTTTGGGGAAAAAAATCAAACCAATTTAATTATCTGAATTTTCATGACACTATTTTTGCTTTTTTTGCGATTTCACTTTTTTGTTTCGAGAAAATCATCGGGGATTCCTTCAAACAGTTTCCTTTTGATTTGTATTGATTTAGATTCCTTGGAATCTCCGTTCATTTAGATAGTATGTATGTGAAATTGAAAATATGAGAAAAAATTTACTCAGTGTTTTCTGATAACGATAAATACGTTTGAATTTTTAAGATAAAAGGTATAAAATGTTGTTGTACATGCAATGTAACAAATAGCTAACGCGTTTTTGGTTTTTTATTCCCGGTTCTTATTTAGTTGTGCTATTAGTTTGTTATTGCTTTCTTTCAATTTTATGTATTAAACACTAGCTGACCCTGCAGCCGTTGTCTTGCGTGAAATTATGTATTTTAAAATGAATAGAAAGTTAAATTTATGATTTAATTTTTTTTTCAATGCAACACAGCTTGATACACAACATTTTTGGTTTCTGTTCCGGTGTACAGAAAAGATGGTTTTCCAACTCGTGGGCACGCCACGTATATTTGACCGTGTGAAAAACATAGCATTTCCAAATTTATGCCACACACAAATGCGAATATCCTTGTGTCCTGTCATCTGAAATGCAATTTTCACTGGAAACGGAAAACGTTTGAACTGAAATGGCAAATCGGTAGAACACAAAGAATTCGTAGAATCAATCACTCTGCTCCTTGTATTCGATAGGTGCGTCACAATCAGTTAGGCTCCATTACACAGTTTCCGCGCATGAGGATTGCGAAACATAATAACGACAGATCCAACTTTGAGACGCAAATGGTGCGGTGACATATCAAGCCTCTCCAAAGAATTTACAAATTCCACTGGATAATTCATTCATTGTCAAGACGAACCATCGATTTGTATGAGCGCAAGTCTCCCGGAATAGTCAACAATATCGGTATTTCTGGCAGCTAACATTGCGCGTACACTTAAGGAATCGCAGTTACGATAATTTGGCCAATGTCAAAACATTCGTGATGAGTTCATATTTCGTGAACTGATAAACGGCAGATGAAATTGATATCAAACCACCGGAAGTATCAACCTGAATTGATCCATTTCCAATGTTTAGCGAAGACGTTGTAAAATGTCTTCGGCAATTTCATTTTTGTTCGTATCGCATAATAGACACGGATTTGAAGACTGATATGTCGAAATGATTATCGCGAAAAGTGTGCGAACTTCATTTGCATTCCAGTGATTATCATTTTCCAGCAATTGTAATTGCTGTTTTGCTTCTCAAAAAGTTGCACACCGTACCATTCACAGTACGCAATGACTCTAATGAAGTTGAACCGCGAACATTTATCAATAGCAACCGAAGGTAGAAAAAATCGTCGTTTTTCGGGTAGATTGTGTAAATTCGTCCCCAATACATTAGTTGATAACACACCTGTATGTCCATCTACTATTTGGCCTTGCTTTCTGAGTAGTTATTTCCTCAACAATGCATCCCATGTATAATGTCAAGGTATTTCCGAATGTCCTCGCAAACGGATCTCTAACGAAAATTGAGCAAAAACTCGTAAATGTTAATTTTGTTGCTGGCGGTATTTCCACTGGCTGTACTGTATTCTCTGGGTTGAAGAACACACTTTGGCTTTCTGCAAATTAACTGTGAGACGCACGGTAGCCGTACTAAGCGCTTTATAGCAGTTTATGTATCAACCGTATCGTTCAAGTCCAATAAACCCCATGTTACTTCCTTTGGTGACGTACTTACAAACGTATTTTATCGATTTCACCAAACTGCAAAACTCAAGATTGATATGAATTTTGAATGTGAATTAGAGAATAGTGGCGAATATTGTCGATATTCACTCTTTTAAATTGAATGCTGAATGTTCTGCCATTGTTGTCTGGTGAGCCGCGCCGATAGAGTGGATATCCATCATTTGCAGTTTATGTTTCCGAAAGAAAAGCACATGGATAGTGTTTCATGCATTTATTGTCAGACAAACAAACCAAATTTAGTGTCCGCAAAGTCCATGAAAGTTAAACGCATAAATAACATAGTTTGAATTTGGTCCAATTCAAACCATTTTTGACATACAGACATACCATTATAAGAGATGGATTATCTCTTTATTTCAGTCATATATATCATACATTGACCATCATTTTCGCTCAAAATTCAACTATAGATACCAGGATCTAAATGCTCGATACTTAGGTCTTGGAAAGTTCTTATTGGGTTTAAATAATTTTTGGTTATAAAGTGGCACACACACTAAAGGTTTTATTTCGATCATTTTCACATCGTCACATAGGCGTGTAAAAATTATGCCACCTACCACATTTTGTCCAAATCGGTTGGTCTCGTGCCGAAAAATGGGATTTCACTAAAAAGTGGGCGGTGCCACACCCATCGTCCAATTTTCAAACCTACTCCCATAAAACTCTCTCGTACATCTCGGTGGTAAAATTTAATGTCTCTGGTGTGTTAAGTTACTAATTTACTGCGCTTTTAGTAGTTTTTAATATTACCGTTTTATGAGGAGTGAGAGGGATTATCCTCCGATTTCATCGGCCTTCACTCTGTCGGTAGACGTTCTTTTAAGATTTTTACTCAGTAAATCCAGTGGTTGTAGCTTAACTTGTTAGAGGAAATAATATAAAATTTTTTCCACAGAGGCCCCTTGCTACTGCAATCATTTGTTCCAAATATGTAACAACTTTATATCTTAATTTAGTGCATTGGTGCGACTACGCCCATCTACGAACTAAAATTTTTTTTTTTTACCAAAGAACCCACATGCCAAGTTTCATCGAGATATCTCAATTTTTACTCAAGCTACAGCTTGCATAGATGGTCGGACGTCATCCTGATTATTTATATATTGTATATATAAGACTATATCTATCTCGTTTATTTTTAGGTGATACGTACAATCGTTAGGTGAAAAAAACTATAATACTCTGTAGCAGCTGGTTGCAAGAGAATGAAAATGTTGCTTTTCCGATAGGTAAGATATCGGAATAAGTTTTCGAGGCATGAAATTAATATCTTCAAAAATTTCTATAAACTACACTTGAAAAACTAGGATGGCAAACTTGGCCCATTTACAAGCTTATTCATGAGATTCATTAATTACGATGCTGTCAAAAGGTTCAAAATCCGCTTAGAAATAGCAAATAAATAAAGCGTTACTTCAAATAAAGACTTAACATTTGAGCATCGTCTTTTCAGACCAAAAAAAATAATTTAAAAGGTCCCATGGATTCTTCGAAGGAACATCAGTGATGTGAATAGTATGACGGTGTAAGGAGACATCTTCAAATATGGTAAACGCAAACTGCAATTTTTGAATACTAATACGAATACAAATACAAAAAATAATTTCCGACACCATCAGGTAGATATTTTTAAATATTATGCTTTTGTTCCGATTTTGAAACGGTTATTAAATTTTCTAAAAATTTCTTTAAAGAGGGACATAAATTAATTTCTCCTAAGAGTTATTGTTTTCATATAATGAAGGAAATATTATATTATATATACATGAGAAACATAAGATTTAAGAAATCATTTGCGAAAAGTTTTTTTGATAATGTATGTAAAGACTCTTTCCAAAATAGTTGAAGTCCTTCTGTCTGTCTGTTACTCTGTAAAAATCCATCAATAAGAAAACATAACTTAGTTTATGGATTACCGATTTCTTGTTTCATATCAAATTGTATTAAGACTGTAACTTGTACCAGCACCACAAGGAAAAATGTAACGTAGGTGGTTGCAACAGAGGTATATAGAAAAATCATCCAACTGAACGAGAGAGAGAGGAAAACTTAAGCATCCTTGTTAATTTAACACTTCCCAATTAACATTTGCATCAGCTCTATGTCGCACCACAGTTCTGTGAGCTCACTCGCCTCAGGCATAATCGTGGCACTTTCATTACAAGATGAAAGTAACCGCGTTACCCCGATGATATTCGCCACTAAATTTGCATACAGCGCCACCACCAACAAACATGCGATCAAATTCAAGTGAAATACTATGTGTGTCAAACACAGGAATGCATTGCGTTTATATTGACAATGAAACACTTAATTATTATGAGAAGAAAAGTGATCTGTCCAAAGCGCAAGACGCCAAGAGTGAAGTTCAGCTATTCAAAATGCCCCCGCAACCAAGAAGGACAAAGATGCGTGTCATTATAGCGATAGGCTTGCCAGAGCCGTGAGCACGCTTTTTAATTCCCCATTGATTGCTTAGTATTTTTGTATGGCAGTGTGTCACGAGCGTATAGTAGGCTAACATTACCTGGAACGTTGACTGAGCCCAACTGACGAATGTCATTACGACATGTTCATTGGTTTGTCGCGGAAATTGCAGCAGCACAAAAACTGAGGTTAACGGGGTTACAATACCTGTTGACCAGAAGTAGTAGATCTTCAGCCAACGTGTACGTATTGAGTCATGACTCTCAACTGTGGGTAATATACGCGTGTACAGAGAGTCTGGGCGCCAAAGTTCATTCCAAAGCAAAACTGTATACCAGAACTGTAAAGCACATACTCGTATAGTCGCAATTGGTATAGCTCGCCAGTACGCCAGTTGTACAGCGCCGGCAAAAATTCAGCCCACAGCGCATGGTAGTAGGCGACACGTAGTGTATAGTAAAGCAAACGAATTTGTGTATACGAAAGACATTCTTACGATTATTGGTTGGCTTTTACAGAACTTTATCTGAGAATAATTATGAAAGCAATGATTTTGTATTTTAATTTAACTAATTGTTGGGCGTTGGGTTTCTGCTCAATGTTTATTTAGTAATCCACCCAAACTTGGTAGGCTTTTGCATATTATTTGCCGGTTTTAGGTGAGACCGCCTGCTCTGCATATTATAAGTTTAGTGAGGTGGATGAAAAAAATGCGTGGGGCATGTTGCTTTAAAATGGTGAGAATCGAAGGTCCAACAAAATAAACTGACTGCAAAATGTAAGTAAAGGGTGATCCAAGTAGCCTGTGGCCTTTTTTTTTGACAGATAACGCGTGAGTCGTGTCAAGCTGTCATGTTATTTTTACTCAATATTGTTTGTATTTTATCATGGAAAGACTTACGCGTGAAAAACGTTTAAAAGTCGTTCAACTTTACTAGGAAGATTCACGATACATATAAAAAGAATGTGTTTCGCTGGCTTCGCTCAACTTATGGTCAACATAATCGGCCTACTGAGCCTAACACCGTGGAGAATCAATTCGGCATCTTTTCGCAGCACCTGAGTCTGAAGTATGGCGCAAAATACATCTCTGTTCTCCTGAAAGGTTCCAAGAAGAACCGACGTTTTCGAACCAAATTTTGTTCAGATTCAAATTATATAAACAAACAAATGACGAAGAACAACCTATTTGATTCCTGAAATTGAAGCTCTTGAACTCGGCGACATGTTTGAAATTTCTGTGTTTTTTCTTAAAAAAAAATGGCAACTCAAAAGGGAAAAAAATTCTAGAAAAAACTCTTAAAACTACTTTGCGTATTTGCACTTGCGAGAGCTTTATGAATTCTTCGAGATGAACATAAAAGCTGAGAGATGTATTAAAGTAATATCGTAACATTAGTAGGCATAATAGATTATAGCTCAAATTACAAGATACTTTGAAATAACTGAAATGGAGACTCAAAGCTTATAACTTCAAAAAAATTCACACAGCATTAATTATGAGAGTATCATTGACAATAAATAGAAGTTAAAATAGAAACCAAAAGAATATAATAGGAAAGAAACCCATAAGGTACAAATAAAACTAAAATAAGTGTAAATATAAGAAAAATTGATAAGAGAATAGGAAAAAGAAAAGAAGCAGTAAAAACAGTAAAAATTGGAATGATAAAATAGTTAATTAAGCAAAATTAGGCAAAAGCAAAAGAATAAAATAAACTAAAGGGAATAAAAAAAAAAAAGGGAGAAGAAAGCTGGGCAAAAGAAAGCACGACCTGCTGAACACTTAGAGAGCGACAGACTGCAAACTGACGTTATTTTAAAAGTTTAAAATAGCTCTGTTATATCATTTGTAATAAGAATTGATGATTTAAAACAAAAAAATTTACCTATTATTATTTACTCTTTTTTTTTGCACAAAAAATTTCACTGTGATAAAGATATTGAAATCTCATTGAAAGGTACATATTAGTATGGCAACAACGAAATTGTGTACATACGAAATGCACAAAATGTTGTTTTGTGTTGCTGAAATTAAAGTGAACGGGTTTTTGCTCGCGGTACGTATTATTTTAACATAAATTATATATAATTAGGTTTCGTTTAAAATTAAAATGTTATATTTCAGATTTAACAATGGATGTAGCCGAAATTTTCATTGAAGGAGTACGCAATTACCAACTTATTTACGATATCTCACATAGTGATTATAAAATTTTTGGGGAAAAAAGACATGGCATGGAAGGAAATTGTTGCACACACCAGCTTGAGCGGTAAGGTAAACTGTAATTAAATATATTAAATTTTGATATTAATTTTATTTATAGAATCGGAATGCAGAAAGAGGTGGAAGAGTCTCCGTGCCTCGTACAAGCGTTACAAACGGATAGAGGTAGAGGCGATGTCCCTTTTGGAAAACATCTATTAGCAGTTTCAGCGAAGAGGTTGAAAGTGAAGTGTGAAGTGAAAAATGGTCTACAACAAAGCTGTCTTAATACTCGCTCTTCTTAATTTCATATTACCGAATTGAAAATGCCGTAAGCATATGTGCAAATGGGATATGTTGCCTCTTTGAAATTTTCATAGCAATGAAAACTGCGCTATCAAACTGCAGCATTGATGTTTGACGATGAATATCTCGTAAACGCTTAACTTAATCGAAAAATCATAGTAGACCATTTTTATAGAGCAGTAAATTTCCTACAAAACTATGTGTTTAATCATTCATAATAATTTTTTTTCATTGAGTTATAAAATTAATAAAAAAATAAAGAATTTTTCCAAAAATAGTCAAATTTCAACCATTAATATCTTTTAAACGGTTGGGTTTACGAAAAAATCATAAGAGACCATATTTTAGAGCTTTTCAATTTCCTACAAAACCTAATTAACAAGATATTTTTTCAAGTATTTTGGAAGCGAGATATAAATGTTTCTATCTGATAATAAGAAAAAATAGAAAACCGTTAGGCGGAGGACCTTCCCGTTAAAATTTAAAAATTCATATTTGGAGAGGCTTTCTTAGAGGTGTCTAGGAACCTATTTTTGCGAGTACCAATTAAAAAAAAAAAAAATTTTTTTTTTTTGAATCACCCTAGTATACATACATATATATGGTGTGCGTTCCAAAGCTCAACCAAGTTCAACTTTTAAATTCCAGTGTCAATTTCACGAAAATCAGGGAATCAGTGCCGAAGGTCAAAATCGGGGGAATATGGTAACCCTACATAATATTATATAAAAATAGTTAACATAACTAAAATGCGTTTGCAGATGAGCGATTAGCTGTTCTTGATTGAAACGATTCAAAGGAATTTACTTTTCTCTCCAACGCCCGGGTATTTCTCGGTTACCTTCTAAGTGGTCAGCAAGTTCAAGGGTGAAGTAATTACTATCATTTTGTTACATCAAAAAGTTATAAAGTACTACCGTAGCTAAAACAAATTTGTCTGCATTCCTTCGGCATGCATGTATTGTTGTGTGCAGTACTCGTCATCGTTTGGCCAAAATTCCGAATGTGTTTTCTATGTGCACTCGGTCTTTAGGCAACGCTAAGTTAAATTTGTCTTTATCTTCTGGTAGCTGGCTGCCGAAATGGTCGCATTAAATTCGGTTTATTCGGTTTCAGTGGAAATGCACTGTTGCCGACGTAACAATATGGAAAGCTTTTCGATGTATCCTGTAAGCTTGTGTCACAAGGAACTTCAAGAGTGCCATTCAGCAACTTCTTTCCAAAGGCACTGCAGGCAAATATTCCACCGTCACTTTGACTTCCTAGGGCCCCGACATCTACAAATGTACATATCTGAACACGTAATTAGCATCACACTGCCATTAATACAACGCTTAACATTTTATTTATTTAAATAAATTACAATTGAAATTATAATTAATTAGGCACTAGCTGCCAGGGCTATCGGCTTAAGGTGTATAACAGTTTAAATTAAGTTATCAATATGTATTGTTTTTTCAAAATTCAAATAACAGTTTAATATTTTTCTTACTTGGAGTACTTAGCAAGTCTGACGGGTTGAGGTTCGGAAAAAAAGGGAAAATCTGTAATGTGTTAGATGGGAAGTCTTTGAGGATATGGGAAATTGTTAAGGGAGCATTGCGACAAAATTGACAGGCTGGTTGAGATTCGTTTTCCAGTAGATGAGCGTGAGTTAGACTAGTGTGCCCTAATCTGAAGCGGATGAAACATTTGTTCATGTGTGTTGTGGTCGTCGTTTTTGGGTTATAAGTCTTATACGTGTGGGAATAGTTTGCCCATTTGATAGTACAACGTTGGTACGCTGTATTAGAAATACTTTTCGCCACTGCTTTGGTTGAGAATGGCATGAAAGTGAAAACTGGAGCTTTTATAGCTGATTTGGCAGCTTTATCTGCATGCTCATTTCCATTGATGCCGGCGTGGCCAGGAACCCACATCAGTTTGACTCTTTTCTCTAGTTGAATGATAAGATCCTGTATGGCGGTAATAGGTTCCGCAGAGTTCCGTGCGGATTTAGTGGCTTCGAGCGCCGAGAAGCTGTCTGTGCATATAATAAATTTGTTTTTAGAAGCTCTAACTAGAAGAAGAGCAGACAGTATACCCTGCACTTCTGCGTCCAAAACTGTTGCAACCATTGGCAAGATTCCTTGTGTTAATAAGACTATTTTAGCGTTGACGACTACAAAACCAGTTCCGTCTGTTGATTTTGAACCATCTGTGAAAGGAAGAATCCAGTTTTCCTTCAAGAATCGGTCAGTAATTTCGTAGAACAATTTCGTAGAACAATTGCTTATAAGTAACTACGTTGGTGTTTTTTCTTTCTATGAACTGTAAGACCATCGAGGAAGGACTTATTTTGCTAATGCCATGGAGACTGATTCCAAGTTGGAGGTGGAGCCGGTTGGATTTCACTTGCCGATGCTATATTAAGCATGCATGAAAGAGTGGATGAAAATTTCATCTTGCGTTTTCGCTGTTTTAGTAACTTGATCTCTCTATACATGACCGAATTTTTTGACGAGTAAATGATTCGGATTTGACGGCATCGTACATATTGAATTTGGTCTTCAATAGTGAGAAAGCCGCTTTCGGCCAGTAGATTTTCAGTTCGCGTGGTTCTAAATGCTCTGAGGCTGCATCTTACGGCTGCATGATATGGTCCCTTAATACGAAGGAGGTTGGTTTTGGAGCATTGGCCATAAATTGCCAATACATAGTCAATTTTGGAGAGCAATGTGAGCTGCGTGATATTGAGGAGGGAGTTGGTATGTATGTGACTTTTGTTGGAGGAAAGGTATTTTATGAGGCAACTAGGCTAGATCTTAAATTAATACAGTGTTCCTTAAAAAATTTTGCTTACATTCAAAAGTTATACCTAGAATTTTTAGGTGTTTAACATTTTCTACAGTGAAGTTATTAATCCTAATTGTAATGGGATCACAAAGATGTTTCCGACAAACGTGAAGATGCTTGCATTTTTCGAGTGATAGCTTTGCTCCAGAATATTGACACCAAGAGTTTATTGATGATATCGCGTTTGCAAAATTAGTGTGGGTGTCTTTAGTGTCCTTTCTGTTGCACGTGAGGGGATAAATCGTCCGCAAAGAAGCAATGGCTGATTCCCTTTTGGGCGCATAGTGTTTTGCTAAGCTCGTCGAATGCGATCAAAAACAACGTCGTTGAAAGCGGAGATCCCTGAGGTATCCCATTAAAAAGCGGATGAATTGATGAATTCTATCGAAAGCCTTTTCGAAATCTGCTGAGTGAATAGAAAGGTGACTTTTGGATGATAGGCTTTTTGAAATGAGATGATCGATATAATAGAGTGCATCCATCGTGCTTGTCCCTGGACGAAAGCAGATTGGTTAAGTGAAAGTGCCTTTGAGGATGTTAAATACCACATTAGCCTCTTTGAGACCATTTTTTCTTGTAGCTTACTAATACAGGGAAGCAACGATATGCGGCGGTAGGAATCTACCAGCCGAGCATCTTTGTCGGGTTTCTTTAGTGGGATGACCGTAGCCGTTTTAAAGGAATGTGGGATAATACCTGTATCGAAGATATTGTTGAAAAGATTGTTAAGCCGTTTTCTGAAGGTGGTTGGCGTGTTTTAAAAAGCATGGGAAAACGAAATTTTGTCGTGGCCAGGGGTTGTGCCAGTGAATGACTTTAAACAGTTGTCTAATTCATTTGAAAGAAATGGGGAGTCGATTATGCTAGATTTGTAGGGTAGGGGTCCGTAACTATGCTAGATGCCGTTTCGATCGTATGTTTATTGGAAGGTCTTTATGTGCCTACTAATTTACACACGTTTTGCCAGATTACTAGTGTGGGAGTAGTATGATTAATTTTCCTGGTAAAATCCGCGAAACTTTGCAGTTTAGCTTCTTTCTTAGCTTTATTAAATGCAGAGTTTGCTTTTTTAGATTAGATTGTCACAACTGAAGGAGCTCTCCTAGCATTTTGTTTAGTATCTCGTAACGCTTTTAACTCTGAGGACCACCAAGGTACAGTCCTACTAAATTGTTTGTAAGTTGTACGGGGAATAGAATTGTTTGCTGCTGAGCGTATTATCTTCTTAATACGAGCGGCTTCGGCATTGATGTTATCGGCAGGAGGAAATGAATGTGACAAGTCTAGAATCCTGTCTTGAAACAGTGACCATTTAGCCTTTTTGGTATTGAAAAGTGGAATTGTGCGGTGTAGAGTATACCGATCAATTGTAACCGATGTTATTGTGGGGGGAAATGGTCACTATTATGCAAATCATTAACGACGTACCAGTTGCATATTGGGACGAGTTGGGAAGAGCATAGTGACAAATCAATATGAGTTAACGAGTTGTGCGTACTGAAATGCGGGGGGCGAACCATCATTAAAGATAGAGAGATTGAATGCTAAAAGAAAGTCTTCAATGATTACTCCTTTGCGGTTTTGATTTGGTGAGCCCCAAAGTGGGCTCCACGCATTCAGATCGCCAACTATTATCACTGGGTTGTTAGTTACGTTTATGACATTGAAAAAGCTCAGAAATAAGAAGATTATGTTGTAGGGGAACTTAAATAGAAATTACAGTGAATTTTACTTTAAGATTGATTTCAGCTGCGACGGCAGAAATACTTGAATTAATGTTGATAAGTTTATATGGTATGCTCTTGTGAATCAGTAAGGCTTAGCAGAGGTGTTATAACTAAAATTATGAAAATAACCGTTGTATTGTTTAGGTATAGTTGGCATTGAGTTATATTTACAGTGAGTCGTTAGAGGTTGAGTTTGGAGTTATGTTTAATAAGTGAATATTTTCTGTGCTAAGTTGATCATCTGTTAGATTTCTTCTCTATTTGTGAGAGAGGATTAGAGGAAGAATGAAGGACGGGGGTATTTAATATGACATTGTTATGATTATTGTTGTTACTAATGTTAACAGAGCTCTCAAAAAGTTGATTGTCGTTGTCGGTGGTTAAGTGTTGATTATTGATTATGATGTTATTTGCGGGGACGTGTGCTTCTGTTATGCTCTGAGAGTCAGTAGTTAGATTATGGTTAATTGTGAGTTGAGAATGATTGGAGGAGGAGGAGGAAAAGGGCGTAGACCTGGTTTTGTTATTTTGAATATTAGATTTGTCAAGGTTTGAATGAAGTTTTGAAGAGAGGGTAGTGCCGTAAAAGGCTTCACAAATAAGTGGATTATTTTGCTTAAAAATACGTCGTGCTTCAAACATACTGCATTGTTTTGGGTTTTAATTTTTAATATTTCTTTTTGCTGTTGGTATGTTGAGGACCAAAACAATTGGCACATAACCTGCGCAAATGAGATTACTATTGCAGTGCCTTGAGTGTATGCCCTAATTTTTGGCAGCTTTTGCATCGCATTGGGTTAGGAAAATATTCCCTAACACCGAGTTTGTGCCACGCAATGTCGATATTTTTTGGGGACTGTATAGAGATCAAATGTAAGCAAAATTGAGCCAGTGTAAACAGACTTGCTGTTAACTTTTTTCGTGAATTTATATACGCCTATTACGCCCTGGTTTTTCAAATCTTCCAATATTTCTACTTCTGGTGTTTGAATTAAATTTCTATCAAATATTATTCCTTTAGTTGAGTTGAGGTTTTGAAGAAATGAAATTGACACTTTGCACAAGCCGCCGAAATTAGTTGTCTTAATGAATTTTTCAGCTACCTTTTGATTTTTAGTTAAAATGAGAAGACTACCATCGCGAAGCATATTTACTGACTGTACCTCAGTACTAATCGAATCTAGTGCCTTTTTTTGGCAAAAACGCTAAAATTTTCTAGTGGTTTTTCATTTTCCGCTGATTTGATAACAACATACTTGGGTTGCAATTGGTTGGTGGTAATTGGTGGTAGTACGGGGAAATCCAAAAATGTTGTTGTTGAGCTACCAAGCTTTTTTGATAGCTTCGAATCGCGAAATAAACAACGACGATATATATTTACAAAATATTTATTAAAATAAATATATATAAAACAACGAATAGAAAGTTACGTGGCTGGTGGTTTACCAGGTGAATTGCGAATATAAGAACTACAAAATAATGCGTGCGCAGGTATCGAATGTAACAAGCGAAGTAAAGCTGTGATGCTAGGCTTAGGCAAAGCTAAGCTTAATTGTTCTTACATGTATGTATGTATAAAAATATTAAAGGATAAAGGGAAATGAAGAATTAGAATAACGAGTAGGGCTGTGGTGGATATGCAAAATAAGAGTTACCAAATAACAATTAATATTAAATATTTACAATGTTTTCTCACCACAGTTGGTGGAATATATGTGCGCATATACATTTAGTGAACTTAAGTATAAATAATAACTTAAGATTAATGGTAGTTCCATTGTGAAAGGAGCTGCTCCGAACATCCTCCACCCGTTGAAAGGTCTAGCTTTCAAAAGAATCATTGACAGGTAAAACGCACAGTTTGTTGAGGGCTCGACGCGTCATCCCGGTAGACGTACGAAGAATGGCTACTCTTGAGATGCCGTCTGTTCCAGTGACAACTTCTGTAACACGAGCCAAGGGCCATTTAAGAGGTGCTGAATTTTCGTCTTTGATGCATACGATGTCATTGACTTCAATGTTTGGGTGTGGTTTACGCCACTTCCTCGTTGTTGTAGAATAGTAAGATATTCTTCACTCCATCGCTTCCAAAATATCGGTTGTATGTAGGTAACCTGCTGCCAGCGATCTAAACGATTGTAGTTTAGATGCGTGAGATTCGGCTCGGGAATAGCGATAAGAGGACCACCAATAAGAAAATGTCCAGGTGTCAGTACATCGAGATCTTCTGGATTTTCTGAAAGTGGCACAAGAGGTCTTAAATTAATTACTGCTGAGATTTGACATACTAAGGTACGTAATTCTTCAAAACCGAGAAGTGATGAACCAACAGAGCGATAGAAGTGCCTTTTTGCCATTTTCACTGCTGCTTCCCACAGACCACCAAAATGTGGTGATCGAGGAGGTATAAAACGCCAATCTATCCCATTATTAAGACAGTAAGCGTGAACTTGGTTGCGATGATTTTCACTAAGGAATAGCTCGCGTAAATCCTTGAGCTCGTTCTTGGCGCCAACAAAATTTGTAGCATTGTCTGACCAAATGAAAATTGGTATGCCACGAGTAGCTACAAAGCGCTTAAGTGCATTAAGAAAAGAGACTGTTGAAAGATCTTCCACTAGTTCCATCCACACAGCCTTTGTGGCGAAGCAAATGAATATGCTAACATAGAATTTTTGAGGTGCTTTCTTACGCGTATCGGGTTTGAAATAAAATGGTCCACAGTAGTCTATGCCCTAACGATAAAGGGCCTGATGCAAGGATGCGTTCCTTAGGCAAGTCACCCATGATGTGCTCAACGAGGCGAGGTTTCGATCTGCAACAAATGATACATTTTCGTAGAGCACTCGCAATAGTTTTTCTTCCACCTATAGGCCAAAATTGCATACGAATGGAGGCAAGTAGAGACTGAGGACCGGCGTGGTGATACCTTCGATGAAAATGAGTGATTATTGACGACGTAGTGGGTGATCCTTTGGTAAAATCATTGGATGACGTGCTTCGAAGTCTAATGTTGAGTTCTTTAAACGACCTCCAACTCGTATAATTCCAAAGTCATCCAAAAATGGCGATAACGAAGCGATTTTACTTGATGTGTGTACAAAGTTGTTCTTCTTCAGGGCGACGATTTCTGACCACAACTGCGCTCTTTGGACAAGGCGTATGAGCAATTGAGTCCCACGATGGATATCTGTAGTTGTGAGCTGTGATCTTTTCGATTTTATAAATTTGTATATGTATCCAAAGATACGCTGCATTGTTCCGAACGAGTTTATATATTTGAACGAAAAACTTATGTCGGGTCTATCAGATGAGATGTGCAAAACCTTTTGACGAGTTTCTGGTAGAGATATGTGAGGTGCGATGGTTGTGGCCACGAAGACTCGACGTTTTCTAAAAATTGTGGCCCATACGTCCAAAGCCTTGATTTTAGGAGCCCCTTTTGGTGTAGCGCCCTTCGATAGGATGTCAGCTGGATTCATGGAGGTGGGAACATAACGCCACTGCATGCCTTCAGTTAGTTGTTGTATAGCACAAATCCGATTGGCAACAAATACGTTAAACCTTGACCCTTAAATTGCCCGACCAGCAATAATAAGAACAATCAAATATATTCATTGTTCTTAATTCAGATAATAATTGCGCCAGTAACGCGGCTGCACAAAGCTCTAATTTGGGCACTGTTAACGTTTTCAGAGGAGCGACACGAGCCTTGGAGCACAACAAGTTGACTTTAATGTCCTCATCCTTAACTGAGCGAACGTAAACACAAGCGCCGTATGCTTCCAGGCTGGCATCACAAAATGCATGTATTTGAACCGTAGCGCCAGGCTGAAGAACATAGCGCGGAAATGATGTGTGTTGAAGATCAACAAAATCGTTACAAAATGCTAACCATGCTGTGCATATGGAAAGTGGTAAACTTTCATCCCAATCGAGTTTGTCTCTCCACATCCTTTGCAACAGTATTTTAGCTCTAGTAAGTGTGGGCCCAATCAGACCTAATGGGTCGTAGAAACGTGCTATGGTAGACAATACCGTACGCTTGGAACATTTTTCCGATGTTAGCTGTGGTTTATACTTAAACAAAAAAACGTACTTCTATGGATTCCAAACAAGTCCGAGAGTTTTGACAATATCGCGGGATTCATCGAAACTAAGAAGACTTTCTCTATCAGCAACAGGAATTTCGCTGAGAATATCTGAGTTGTTAGAGCACCACTCTCTTAACTGAAAACGACCTTTAGAAAGTAGATTTGTAGTTTGTTGCCTGATTTGTTGTACTTCCTCCACTGAACTTCCTCCAGAGATAAGATCATCTACATAGAAATCTCGAAGAACGATTTCTGAACCAAGAGGATAAGATGAGGACTCATCTAATGCTAGCTGATGCATAGTCCGTATAGCCAAGAACGCAGCAGGCTTGGTGCCGTATGTGACCGTGTCTAACTTGTATATACGTAGTTTTTCTTCTGGAGAATCTCGCCATAGTATGCACTGAAGCATATTATCTGGAGGTGTTACGCGAACACATCGATACATCTTGCAAATGTCCCCCGTGAGTGCAATTGGAAAGGTACGAAAACGAACGAGAATGTTGAAAAGTTGGGTTGAATGGTAGGACCAGTCATAAGTATATCATTTAGTGATAACCCTGAAGTTGTACCCGCAGAACCGTCAAAAACAACTCGCAATTCGTTGACGTACTATCATCCTTAATAACGCAATGATGAGGTAGAAAGTACCTGCACTTAGAAATCATTTTTTTAGAAACTAACGACATATGACCAAGGTGCTCATATTCCCTTTATGAATGAGCTATATTTCGCCTTTAAAATTTGGATTTCTACTAAGTTTGCGTTCAATATTCTCGAATCTGCGTCTAGCAGCTAAATAGGAATCACCAAGTGAATCTAAGCTGCATTTAATGGGCAAGCGAACTGAATATTCGCCCGTCGATAACGTGAATAATTATTTTTGAAATGTTCCTCACATTCGAGGTCTTCTTTAGAAGTTTTGGTTATTGGTTCATGAACATGTTCAATTTCCCAAAAGCGGCGAACTATTTTTTTTAACTGGATATCGTTATCAATTCCACTGGGTGATCTTTTGCTTACAATAAATGTCGATAGTTGAGGGGTTTGCTGCCAGCCACCAGATAAAACCCATCCCAGTCGAGTTTTTTGAATAACGGGGACCCCAGGTGCCAATTTTATCTGCCCCACACAAATGAGTTCGAAGAAAAGTCCTGCGCCCATGAGCATGTCGATGCGTTGTGGTATGTTGAAAGCAGGATCAGCTAGTTGGATATTCGAAGGAACATTCCAATCATCGGTCATGACTGAAGTTCCCGGTTGATTATCAGTAATCGTTTGAGCGACAAGAGCAGTAATGTTTGTTGAGTAATCTGAAGTCCGCGACTTTAGTAAGAGATTAACTGAGTAACCATCTGTTGGAAAATTTCATCCCCAATTCCAGAAACCGAAGCGAAGGATTTAGATTTAGGCAGTTGAAGTTGGTTTGCGAAGCGACTTGTGACGAAGTGAATCTGTGAGCCAGAGTCCAAAAGTGAGCGACAAGGTACGAAAGTTCCGGCACGATTCTTTACTAAAACGATTGCAGTAGCTAAAAGCACAACATCAGATGGAGATCGGGAAGCAAAGATGACAGGCTGCGTTGGCAGCGTTGCAGTCATGGCATTAGCTTGGACAGAGTTTGATATTAATGGTAAATCGTTACTATTAGCTCATGGTAAACGATTAAAATGTAAAAGCATGTGATGCTTTGAATGGCATTTTCGACAAGAACTAGATTTGCAGTCTCGCATCCGATGGCCTTTCTTTAAACAGTTTAGACATAATGAAAGTCTCTTAACTCCTTTCTGACGAATAATAGGCGAAAGATTCAAAAACCGTTGGCAATTATAAATCAAATGTTCAGCATTTCCACAAAATACACAAATACCCAGTAAGCTATTTGAAGCAACAAAGGATTTTCTTTGATGTGTACTCACGGTTTTTCCAGTTTTACCAAATGCTTCAACTTTTGTTTGTAATGCATGCTCCACATTCTCGAGGGTACGACATCGATGTTCTAAAAATGCAGCTAATGATTCCCCGATGGTAACTCGTTTATTGACCAGCTTTCTTCCCATTTTGCTTGAGTTACTTTGTCCAACTTTTGAGTTAAAAATTGTACCAGTATGCAGTCCGCTATTTGCTCTTTGGAACCAAGTGACTGCAACGCACATATATGCGAGTTGACCTTGTCCGACAACGCTCGCAGCTTGCCGACAGTACCATCTGCTTTGTCCATCCCGAAAATCTCCCTGATATGTGCCTGAAAAATAAGACGTTTATTATCAAATCGTTTAATGAGGAGATCTAATGCGATTTTATAATTAGCCTCATTTATTTCCAACGATCGTATGGTGTCAAGAGCAGCACCACTCAAGCAGGAACGCAAATGTTGCAATTTGTCCACATCGCTTAGGTCGCTGTCCTTATCGATGACTGATGTGAACATCGAATAGAAATTTGTCCACTCTGTATAGGATCCACTGAATTTAGGCAACGTTAATTGAGGCAAACGAGAGCGATTAGTATTCACTATAATAGGCTGGAATTCATTGCTGTTCATCTTGAATGTGGAACAATTTTGAGAAGCGCTACGCTTTCCAATTTCACGTTGTAAAGTAGCCTTCAACTCAAAAATTCGTATCAAATTTGATAAGTAAATCACTTCCAATAGATTCAAAGTCATGCTCCTCCAAATTCGTGTGTGCAGCAAAGAAGTTTGATTTCAGTTCGTTCACTGAATCAATTATTGCCGCTAAAGCATATTCGTCCATGCTTTGCAACCGTTCCGAGTCCATATCAGCACTTATGCATTCAAGGCGTTTATACATGGCCTGTGTCCTCAACTTCAAAAATGTCACCCTGCCCATTGGCGAATGCTGACTTATGGGACTCTCATTCGCAGGAATGTCTCCAGCTGGAGTACCACCGATTGATTGGTTTAACAACATATCCAAAAAATTTAACCAATTAAAAATTTAACGAGGTTAGGTGATCAGCGCGGTAATGTATAACAAATAACCGTACTGAACCGTTGAAGAAAGTAGCGGCACCCGATAAACGGTGCTTACGGTTTTGAGTAACGTTAGAAATGTTTTCGCTTAAATATCCAAATTTACCGTAGTAGCGCTTTCTAGAAATCACGCCACAATTTTGCCACAAATCAAATAGGTTTTAAACCACGAAATTGATTTATCGATTGTTCACTATAAAATATGTCCACTATGTCACACTAGCACGGTAGCGCACGAACTAATATTTTGATATTTAATGTTAAGTATAATTATATCACCAATAAACACACGCAGCGATCACGTCGGGGTCACCAAAATGTTGAGCTACCCAAACTTTTTTGATAGCTTCGAATCGCGAAATAAACAACGACGGTATATATTTACAAAATATTTATTAAAATAAATATATATAAAACAACGAATAGAAAGTTACGTGGCTGGTGGTTTACCAGGTGAATTGCGAATATAAGAACTACAAAATAATGCGTGCGCAGGTATCGAATGTAACAAGGAAGTAAAGCTGTGATGCTAGGCTTAGGCAAAGCTAAGCTTAATTGTTCTTACATGTATGTATGTATAAAAATATTAAAGGATAAAGGGAAATGAAGAATTAGAATAACGAGTAGGGCTGTGGTGGATATGCAAAATAAGAGTTACCAGATAACAATTAATATTAAATATTTACAATGTTTTCTCACCACAGTTGGTGGAATATATGTGCGCATATACATTTAGTGAACTTAAGTATAAATAATAACTTAAGATTAATGGTAGTTCCATTGTGAAAGGAGCTGCTCCGAACAGTTGTATTTCTTTCTTTTTTCTTAAGTTTGTTTTTCGGGCTGGCCAGTGAGTCGCAGTTCTGCAACACATTAAACCTATTCCCCACGAGGGGGGTGGTAGATTCATTGGATACACTACGCGTAACTATTTGTGAATTTATTTGTACGCCCGATTGAAACAAATGAATTATTTTCAGAAGTAACTAAAGAGAATAATGCGTTTAGCACTGTATACTATTAGAAAGCTATCTACTGCACGAGCACGGGAAACGAGTCCGAACGGAGCGAGTGTTAGTCGATGACTGTGCGCTTAACATTTTCTTATAATTGTAATTCAAGGTACGTTCCAAAGCAAACATGACTTTTGAATATAGCGCCCCCTGGTAGCGCCATCTATATGTCGACTGGTGCGTCTTTATCGATTGTACAGTGAGAATTTCATAGCAATTCATCTATTCTAAGTGAAGTATCGGAAATTTCATCGAATAAGTTTGAAAGAATTCATCAAAAATTAGTCGATATGGCGACTTCTTCCTTTTTGGAAAAATGCATTTGCCAATAAAAGAAAAGTGTTATGAAGACGTATAGGCCATTCAAAAGGTTTGCACCGGTATACCGGTGGCCATACGGGCCAACGAGCTAAAACACTCGTTCGACATGCTTTTGGATCGTGCAAAAAGCTGTATTGAAGCAGAAAGAGACTATTTTGAATAAAAAAAAATGATTATTCCAAAAAACCATTTGTTCTGTTTCTTTGTTTTTAAGTTCTTTCTACTTTGGAACATATCTTGTAGATAGATCCGCTGTTTTTTGGGCTTGTTATATGAATGTGCTTCCCATCTATAGTTTCCAATCAATTCGGCATGCCAGTTTGTGCCTCTAATTTTGTATGAGTTTGGCGGTGACAAATACACAAGGTCTGTCGCAAAAGAAACAGGACTGTCAAAACAAAACAACAAACAATTAATATTTTTCAAAAGTTATATTTTTTTACTCAAAGTAGTTTCCTTGTGCTTCGATACAGCGTTTAGCCCGTATAATTAGCATTTCAAATAAGTTTTTAAGATCATTTTTCGGAATGCTCTTGAGAATATCGGTCGTCGCCTTTTGCTTAGCTGAAATGTGTCCAGTGCCCTTTCATGGGCAAATGAAGATTTCCAAATAAGTAAAAATCACAGGGTGCCAGATTAGGTGAGTAGGGTAAGTGATTACTGGTTAATAAGGAGTTTTTTGTCAGAAAATTAGTACAAACGTCGACCGATGACACGGCCGATTATCGTGCAACAGGCGCCAGGTCGCTGCCTCACGGTATTGTGGTCGAGCACAACGAATGCTTGACAAAAGATGCTTCATAGCACCAAGATAAAACACAGCATTAATCGTTTGGCCAGGCGGGACGAACTCTCAGTATACAATACCCTCAGAATGGTAAAAACAAACCAGCATTGTCTTTATTTTAGACTTCTGAAGACGACTTTTTTTCGGTGATTTCTGATCGTCACAGAGGTCCTCACGACCTTCTTGGAATCGCTTAAATTACTCATGCACATTACTACGAGATAGGCTCTGATCACCATAAACTTTTCTCATCATTTGAAATATTTCAGTAAACGTTTTCCCAAGTTTAAAACAAAATTTAATATTTACTCTTTGATCAAAATGCATTTTACGACCGATGACCAAAAGCTGCTGTCACTTTTTGATCGATAACATAATTGTCTTAAAATTTTTACGAAATGTCAACAAGAGATAAAACTTTGTATTTCATATACCCACCAATCGGTGGCGCCACCAGAAACAGTTATATTTAAAAAGTTCTGTTTCTTTTGCGACAGACGTTGTATGTACTCGTACATCATGTAATTCATCCCAAATAGTGTGACATGTATCATACTTTCATTATTTTCCGAACTGTTGAAAATCGAAGTTTGAAAGACCAAAAAATCATAGTGAAATTACTAACTGTGGCAAGAAACTGAAATTTCTCGGGCTGAATTGCTTTTCCATTCGAAAAACGTTCTAGTCGTTGCTTTAATAAGGACAACAATAAATTAAAGTTAGCAACGCTCATCCGTATTGCTTGAAAAAAGTGCTCTTCATCCTTTTCTTGAAGCTGCTTAATGCAAGTTTTATAAAATCATTGGCATGTAATGTTAATCGGAGGAACCCACCACCTTCGGTAGTTTCTGTGGAGCTCTTGGAACACTTCATAACCGTATTTGTAATACGCGCAATAATAACAATCGGCCTCAAATATTCCAAATTAGGCAGAACAACAAACAACGAAACGACAAACTACAAAACTGTGTACATAGTTACAAACGGAACAGCAGTGTTGTTTTGTGTACATGCCAGCCATTTTTATGTCGCTGTTTTCTTACAAATGTTCAAGTAGCAGGCTTCACGACACTATTTACAGTTCACTGTCATGCAGTCATGTAGTGTCGCTCTCTATGTGTTCAGCACACGAGAGCTTAAAATAATACAGATTGAAGTGGAAAGTAACCGTGACAAAAAGGGACAGACGACAATATCATAAAAATAATAGATGCAGAAAATTAAGATGCAAATTACACAAGCAATGCGAAAATAATGCGAAGCAATCAACAGCAAAATTAAAGGAAAAGCTGTTGATAAGAATAAAATTTGGAGCATCGAGAAAAGAACAATTGAATATAAGCAGACTATTTTTACGGAAAGTATTTGAACTTTAAACCAAAAATTCCAAAAACAAACTAATCTAAGTTCTGCTCATAAAATAATAGGAAGGTAGGTAGGAATGCTGCCACCATGGGCTCAATTAGTACTGTATCCCCCATTTCCGTGTCATCGTTGCATTTAAACCCTTTGATGCTCTCAAGGGAATTACTTACATATATCCATTTAAGGTTTGATGCCTGATGGGTCCAAAGTTTTTTGTGTTGGGCTTGTGTTAGAGCTGGGCATTTACAGTGAAAGTGGAAAACGTTTCTGTAGGAAAATAATGGACACGTAGAGTGGAAATGCCAGTGAGCTTAAAACCTTCATGAAATACTGGTGGCACGTTAAGAAAAAGTTATCTCTTTCTTCTTCCATTCTTGCCACTGTAAATACAATGTATTTCCTTGGTTTATTTTCATTTTGTTTGTAAGAAATGTAAAAGCTACTACTATTTAGCCCTTTGATCCCGTTCTTTTCCACTCAGTTCACTTGAATCAAACTAATGTTGACGCCCCTCCAAAGTAAGATGGTTATCAGATTGCCTATAGCACTTTTCCAATTTTTCAGACATCTGGAAGCATTTCAATTGGATATTCAACTCCTCGCGGATACTTAAGATGATTTTGTTAACCACTTTCGATAACTATCGACTTATCAGTCAGGTATGATATTATTTTGAGGGAGCCAAATACACAAGGTCTTCTGCTTTTACTGACCTTGAAAATTTTAGTCGTGAATCAGCCTGCCTAAACTCGTAACTTCTTTCATTGAACCGAATGCCTACTATAAATCTAGAGTGGTAATCTACTGCCTATCACCACCCATCTCTCCTGTAAGGTCATCGGTGAGAAGGAGTTCTCATTTATGACGGCCACTCCAGCCTGTCTATGGGCACATCACTGAAGTATTGGTTTCCTTGCTTTTGGTAAAGATTACTTCGTCGGACTCATTGAGATGTCTTGTTATCAAAATCGTTCTAGCGTTGATCGTCAAGGTGTTAATAGTCTTTGTTGTGTTCATTTTTGTTCCGGAAAGAGTTGGTCGTTCGTACGAAGAGCCGTAGAGAAATGTACCTCGACACCTCGGCTTAAGGTAATGTTGATGCGGGTGTCGTCACACCCCCACAACAGAAGATGGGCGTGAAACCGAAGTTTTATTCATCCATATCCCCATTTTGAACATTGTGAAATATGCCTTTTAGTTCATACATTGTAGTGCTAAATTAGTGTTTCTGTAGATTTACTACAGATATAGCTCTTTCTAAGAATAATAGTATTTCATTCTAATCCAATTTGAACCCAAAAAGTCACATGACACATTCAGTTGGGTTTTCGTTCACCCTATTTTTATTAGTTTTTTAATATTTTATTTCCCTCATTTTGTTTGCATTTACATTTCTAACCTATTACTACATTGCAAATCAACACTAACAACGAATACCACACTCGGCTTTCACTCTCTCTTTTTTGTTCGTATTATAGGAAATATATATGTACATACATACATATGTATGTGTGCGCAGATCGATTGAAGTATTCGTACGACGCGAATATTCTTTGAAGGTTCTCGGTCATTTCCAAATCAATTGGAAATTTTATTCCGTGTGGCAGTATGGTGAATATTACATTTCTTCCACAAAATCCTTTTCATATATATTATATGTATGAATATCTACTCATCTGCAAGATAAAATACACATTTGCGTGTGAATTGAACATGAAATTTCCATTAGAACTGAAAATCGGCGGACAGCTTTCATTGTTACGAGTGTAGAGCATTTAAAATTTGGCTAAATACTTACATTTGCGATGCATTCGTTGAGCTCTGCCATAGCTGTCGTCTGTCAGCCGTTCTACTGGCGTCAGTGCTGTCGCTGCCACAATTCGCAGCAGTTTGCGCTTTGTCGTATTGGCACACGTTCGACAAACGCTGTCAGATAAAAAGAAATGACGGGCTAGTGTGCTCCTGCTGCTGGTTATTGCTGCCAACGCAAGCCATCCACACCAGGAAACAGCGCGCTGGCCTTTAGATGTTTCCTTGTGTGTTCGCACCATTCAAGTAGAAATAGCATGTAGCGATAAGGATCTGATTTCTATAAATAAATTTCGCGGTTTCGAGTAGTAGAAAAATTGGTTTTATGATTGCTGTCATACCCTCAAAAACAAGGTAAGAGAAATGCACACATGGCACAAACTGATAGTCAAATGCCAATTAGGAAATTACAACAGAAGAATTTATGTGTTAACTGTTTGAGCAGCGCCGGTTACCACTTACGAGGTGTGTTCAAAAAGTATCGCGAATCGTAACTGACAGTTTTCTTCGATTGCAGGGGCGTGGTGCATCATGAGTTCTTGCCACAGGGAAGATCGGTCAATAAGAAATATTACCTGCAAGTTATGCGCAATTTGCGCCAAGCAGTCCGCCAGAAACGCCCGGATTTGTGGAAGAACAAAAATTGGCTTTTGCACCACGATAACGCCCTTGCTAACACACATCGTTTCTTTTGCGCGACTTTTTGGCCAAAAACAACACACTAATGATGCCGCAGCCACCGTATTCCCCAGATCTGGCCCCCTGTGACTTTTTCTTGTTCCCTAAACTAAAGAAGCCCATGAAAGGACCCCGGGTTACGCTTCTCTTGACGAGATAAAGGCGGCATCGAAAGACGAGCTGAAGAAGATAAAGAAAAATGATTTTTTGAAGTGCTTCGAAGATTGGAAAAACCCTTGGCACAAGTGTATAATATCTCAAGGGGAACGAAATAGATATTCATGAATAAATAAATAATTTTTGAAAAAAACACAAAATTCGAGATACTTTTTGAACACACCTCGTATTTGTAATAACTTACGGTACATTTTTTGAACCACAAGCATTTTCATATATTCCAAGTGACTCACAGGTTTGAATGTGTTCCAAATAATATAACGAATTAATGGCGCCATCATGTCAGATATTCAGCTAAAGTGTCTCTGTTTTTACCCATTTTCGTTAATGTACGTCATTAACCTAAAAGTTGTGCATGTATGTACCAGGTTGTTCAAAAAGTTTTATCGTTCGATAAGAGAGGGTGTTGCTACCAGCACAAAATTTTTTTGTATTGTTGGTAAACTCTTTATATTAAGTTTTCAAAAAAGTCTTGCGGTATTTTTATTGAATGATATATTGAATTAACTGAAATGGTTTATAACGGTTTGATGACTCATGCACAGCTTTTGACCAATGCTACGGCTGCTACTATGCCGGTCTCTTTCGACCAATTCAGCGATTTTATCGCAATTTTCGACGACAGGCCTTCCGGAGCGTGGCGCATCTTCCATCACCTCTACACCAGAATAAAAACGTTGAAACCATCGTTGTGTGGTGAAAATGGAAACTGTATCGGGTCCATAAACTGTACAAATTTTATTGGCGGCTTGGGATGCATTTTTGCCTTTATCGTAGTACTACTGTAAAATATGCCGTATTTTCTCTTTATTTTGCTCCATGTTTGGGACGCTATAACTCACGAACGACTCAAAAGAAACGACAACCAATCGAACACGTGTTAGCGCGTGAAATGAGCTTTCCAAAAAGGTATAGCATGACCCGATGCGACGAATAAAACTAGAACTACGCGCTCTCAGCGCCAATTAGCGAAAATACCGCAAGACTTTTTTTAACAACCTAATATTTCCTCGCTGGTATTAGATAAAGTGAAAGAGAATAATATCTGTATTCTGGGTGACTTGAATTTAAGCAATATCGTCTGGTCTGGTTGTTCCTATAGTCCTGCTCTTATTCCTTCAAATTTTACATCTACTCAGGAGTTATTTCTCATTGATAGCTTGCTTAGTCTCAATCTGATTCAAATAAACTCATATTCAAATAGTCTTGATCGATTTTTTGACTTAGTCTTTCTCAGTAATAATTTAAAATTTAGGTTTCTTGATGGATTCTCTTCAATTACTCCACCACCATCAATCATTCCCCGCTAGCGTTCGAGGTGGATACTTATCTTTTCGCTCCTTTAAATCCTATTGATGGGCTTGGTTTTAATTTTGCATTTTGTGATTTTGAACGACTCAACAATC
>CM050323.1:78113963-78271614 GCA_027475135.1 Bactrocera correcta | reverse complement strand
GAATTGTGAGCTGATCTTGAGTTACTATATTTTCTTATCTACATATATAATCTTTTTTTAGTGCTACTTCAACGTATCCCTTTTAACCTATGATATTATATATACCAAGTAAGGAAGGGCTAAGTTCGGGTGCAACCGAACATTTTATACTCTTTATTTATTTACAACCTGTGGCCAATTTACAAAACCACATTGTTGTGAATCAACCCACAATTTTGCGGATCCTCGAAGTTTTTGCGGCCCAACGAATCAAAATTTATTCTTGCCACGTTTACGTTTAATAAATTGAACTGAGTTTAGTGACGTTTCGCTTGTTTGGTTATATTCTGGAAACAACTCGACAATGTCTCTCATGCTATAATGAGAGGAATTGGTAAATGGAACGTTATTTTCAATTGGTAAACGTATATCGGATATAATTGGAATATGTTGTGGCATGAAATTCACTCGCGGAGCCGGCGTTGTTGTATATTGGACATTTGTCGCGCTTGTATACATTATTCGTTCAGGTGATGAGATAAACGTTGGTTGGAAATTCGACGCGCACGGAGTATTTTGCACATTATTTTGTAGCTCATGCATACTCACGAATATCTCAATCGTTTTTTCGAGAGCTGACAAATGCTGTATAATTGTTTCGTTATAAACACTTTCCCTTTCAATTTCTTTATTTATATGATCATCCAATCTTTGCGCCAATTGGACTTTGGTGCCAGACGTAGGCAAACCTGCATTCCTGCATTTGCTTCTTAGTTCTTTTAACGTTGTCATTTCTTTGTTTTATTACCTGGTTCGTATTAGTCTAATAAGGATATTCCAGGGATTAGTCGTTAGAAAACGAATAGCATTCAGTGAAGTTGCTGCCACAAAGGCGAATGTGGAAATCGAAAATGTGCAAATGAAGAAATGAAAGAAGTAATGATGCGACATTACAAATTTAAATTTGAACCGTTGAGCAAAGCGACAAAGCGTATGTATGTCACCAGCTCGGATGTTCACAGGAGTCTCAACAAATGTTAGGTTATATACGATGGCTACGTGGTAGCCAAATAGAATCGTTTTCACTTTTTCAATTAACACTTTTTAACGATCGTAGATCTCACAGCAACCACATTGCATATCAAGATTTCACAAATTCCCAACGTGCACATGTACATATGTATTAATATCTCAAACGTTAATAGACTTGTACGTTTAAGGGTGTTTGTACAATTCCACTTCTGAATATTGTCATCGTAGCATTTAAGCGTAATGATACGATTCCTTTCGAATGTTGACACGATACACATGAGCAGTACAAATGATACGTTTATGGTGATCAAATTAAATTTATTTAAAAAGAAACAATTAATAAAGAAATACAAATATAAATTACTGTAATTTTACAAAAGTCGACCCGTCTTCGTCTTGGTTGTTTCTCTACGACTCCTCTTCAATAACTCACACCGAGTCGTATTTTCTTTCGCAATTAAATCAGAGGCGCATTTTTGTTGCATGACAATAGTAAGTTGTTAAAATTCGTTTTTGTCTTGAAGATTTCAACAAAAACATGTGGAATCAACGATTTGAGTGCGACAATTAATTAGAAACGAGAATATTTTATCAACAAGAAAATGATATAACAAAAGCTTGCTTACTTTCAATTAGTATTTTGTCTCTCATCGATTGCGAATTTAAGTACGTTATACGACTCTGACAGCGCATTAATGGTGTAGCTTGACGTGCCGTTCTAATTTCATCACGAAGAACATCCATATTTGGGATATTTTTAGTGCATATGGCTCTTTTGAGTGGACTAGGTAAAAAATCTCCACACCATGATTGCTCCTCCAAATTCTTTAATTATTGGACGGCCTACCTTCGACCATCAGGTAATAAGCTGTTGAAAATTTTCAGGTTTTTTCTTTGCGTGCAACGTTGGAAATACTTTTTAAACTCTGTACATACTTTAAGACATTCAAAACAATTTTTTTAAGAATTTGACCGTATTCGAAATTTCTTTGGACATCTTTTCGGACCGATGTAGGTCACAAATGTAGCTGCAAAGGGTGGGTACACAGCTGCAGCTTTTCTTCATTAAAAAACCTGAATAATACATTTTAATATATTTTAAACCACATCTTTGAAACACATCCTTAACAGAAATCAATAAAATTGCTAATAGGAGTTAGCACTAGAAGGAATTTTAATTCACTTCCTATACCGCAACACATTTATCATTTGGTAAAAAATTAAAAGAACTTTAACATCACAACTATAAAATATAGGGAATTTATTTGCAAATTGAGTAACACGAACAATGCAAAACTTTTATATCAAAAATTTTTATCATTATACTCATCAGCCGCCGAAACGGGAGCGTTTCTAATGAGCTGTCAACAGAAACGTTGGAAGTAGATATTATTCTAATACTTGATTTTTTCCAAAGATATTATGAAATATTTAAGATAGAAACAAACCTCGTTGGTCCTCAAATATCCACTTAATGAAAAATATAGATTTTGTGAATGTTATGAATGCTTTCAACCGAAATATTTTAAGTAAAGATGTGAGTATCAAGTTAACTACATACACAATGATCTACATCAATTTTCAGATTATTTTGGAGGTTATAGCGAGAAAAAAAAAATGGCGTTTCCACTATGGCTGACACTTAAAAAAGGATTGTGAACTGAAAAATTATAAAGGAATAGCTCATAAATGGCATTTAATTGAGATAGAACATATGTTCTCGACATTTGTTTATTAATCAAAAAGTGTTTATTAAATTTTATGCCTTCAATAACTTTATGGTGATTTTTTTTAACATGTAATATAGCTGCTCCTCTTTCTTTAAATTTATTAGGTGGAATTTCTCTATTAAATAGAATTGTGAGCTGATCTTGAGTTACTATATTTTCTTATCTACATATATAATCTTTTTTTAGTGCTACTTCAACGTATCCCTTTTAACCTATGATATTATATATACCAAGTAAGGAAGGGCTAAGTTCGGGTGCAACCGAACATTTTATACTCTTGCAACTTGCAGGAATCAAAGCAGGAAAATACTTCAAAGTATAAAACTAATCATATAGAATAAAATCAGCCGGATGTTCCAAAATCCTGATATTAGCTATATTGGGGCTAGCGCAAGCTTTCGCTTAAGTTTATCCATTTTAGGCATAAAGATAAACTGTTATGAGCAAAAAACGCTGTCTTATTTTCATTGGGATCACTCACATATTGTTCGTTATATCCGACACAAAGTCACCTGGAAGTTCGAAAATCTTTACAATAAGTACTAGCTGGCCCCGCAGCCGCATGAAATTATATGTTTTGAAATGAAAAGAAACTTGAATTCATTTCATTTTTTTTTAACGTAACACAGCTTGTTAAACAACATTTTTTGGTTTCTGTTCCGATGTACAGGAAAGATGGGTTTCCAACTCGTGAGCACGCCACGTATATCTGATCGTGTGAAAAACATAGCATTTCCAAATTTATGCCACACACTATGCGAATATCCTTGTGTCCTGTCATCTCAAATGTAATTTTCATTGGAAACTGAAAACATTTCAACTGAAATGGCAAATCGATAGAACTCAAAGGAATTTGTAGAATCAAGCATTCTGCCCCTTGTATTTGATAGGTGCGTCACAATCAGTCGGGTTCGATTACAAAGTTTCGGCGCATGAGGACTGCGAAACATAATAACGACAGATCCAACTTTGAGACGCAAGTGGTGCGGTGACATCCCAAGCCTCTCCAAAGAATTTAGAAATTCCACTGGATAATTCGTTCATTGTCAAAACGAACCATCGATTTGTATGAGCGCAAGTCTCCCGGAAATTGACTTTGAATCTTCTAGTTTAAGTCAACAATATCGGGCTTTTTGGCAGCTAACATTGCGCGTACACTTAAGGAATCGTAGGTACGATAATTTGGCCAATGTCCGGACATTCGTGATGAGTTCATCTTCCGTGAATTGATAAAGGGAAGATGGAATTGATATCAAACCACCGGAAGTATCAACCGTAATTGATCCATTTCCAATTTTTAGCGAAGACGATGGAAAATGTCTTCGGCAATTTCATTTTTGTTCGTATCGCATAATAGACGCGGATTTGAAGGCTGATATGTCGAAATGATTATCGCGAAAAGTGTGCGAACTTCATTTGCTCATTTGCATTCCAGTGATTATCATTTTCCAGCAATTGTAATTGCTCTCTTGCTTCTCAAAAAGTTGCACACCGTACCATTCACAGTACGCAATGGCTCTAATGAAGTTGAACCGCGAACATTTATCAATAGCAACCGAAAGTAGAAACAATCGCCGGAAATGAGGTTACTTTTAATTCGTTTTCAGTTTTCTTTTTGTTTGTGTTTCGGCATTGTGTTCGGATTAATTAGTATCAGATTTTCGCTATTATCCGCGGTTGGTAACAGGTGATTTTTTTGAGGTTAGGATTTTCATGCATTAGTATTTGACAGATTACGTGGGATTTCAGACATGGTGTCAAAGAGAAAGATGCTCAGTATGCTTTGACATTTCATCATGAATAGACTTACTAACGAGCAACGCTTGCAAATCATTGAATTTTATTACCAAAATCAGTGTTCGGTTCGAAATGTGTTTATCGACAAATTTTGTTCAGCGATGAGGCTCATTTCTGGTTGAATGGCTACGTAAATAAGCAAAATTGCCGCATTTGGGGTGAAGAGCAACCAGAAGCCGTTCAAGAACTGCCCATGCATCCCGAAAAATGCACTGTTTGGTGTGGTTTGTACGCTGGTGGAATCATTGGACCGTATTTTTTCAAAGATGCTGTTGGACGCAACGTTACGGTGAATGGCGATCGCTATCGTTCGATGCTAACAAACTTTTTGTTGCCAAAAATGGAAGAACTGAACTTGGTTGACATGTGGTTTCAACAAGATGGCGCTACATGCCACACAGCTCGCGATTCTATTGCCATTTTGAGGGAAAACTTCGGACAACAATTCATCTCAAGAAATGGACCCGTAAGTTGGCCACCAAGATCATGCGATTTAACGCCTTTAGACTATTTTTTGTGGGGCTACGTCAAGTCTAAAGTCTACAGAAATAAGCCAGCAACTATTCCAGCTTTGGAAGACAACATTTCCGAAGAAATTCGGGCTATTCCGGCCGAAATGCTCGAAAAAGTTGCCCAAAATTGGACTTTCCGAATGGACCACCTAAGACGCAGCCGCGGTCAACATTTAAATGAAATTATCTTCAAAAAGTAAATGTCATGAACCAATCTAACGTTTCAAATAAAGAACCGATGAGATTTTGCAAATTTTATGCGTTTTTTTTTTAAAAAAAGTTATCAAGCTCTTAAAAAATCACCCTATATAAAGTACAATTTAACCAGCGGTCTGGTTATTATTCCGCTTGAGTACGGAAATCAACTACCCGGATGTGACCGTCTGAGCCGTAATGGAGCTGTTCTATGCGGCCAAGTCGCCACTCAGTAGGTGGGAGACAATCATCGTTAATAAGTACACAATCTCCAAGCTTTGACGCATTTTCTGATGTTTTATATAGATACCTCTTGTGGTGGTCCTTTAAATAGTCTTCTTTCCATCTGCGGCTGAAATTATGATGGAGAATTTTAATTCTCTACTATCGATTTAATAGGGATAGCGAATCCACGCCTGGCTCAGGTGTGGACAGAATGGGTGCTCCTTTGAGAAAGTGCCCTGGAGTTAGGGTTGTGAGATCTGAGGGATCTTGCGAGATTGTTGTTAATAGTCTTGTAAATTCTTCGTAATTAAATTTGTAGTTTCCAGATTCCTTTTTTAAGTGGGATTTGAAGATTTTTACAGCTGATTGCCATAAACCACCCATATGAGGAGTTCTTGGAGGGGATGAATTTCCAATTAATGCCTTGGGGAGCGTACTTTCGTCCAATCTCAGGATTGTTTAATAAATTCCACAAACTGTTTTTCTGTTGCTCTTTGAGCCCCGATAAAGATTTCGCCATTGTCACTCATAAGCTTGGACGGAAAACCGCGCCGTCCGACGAAGCGAGAAAATGCCGCGAGAAAAGCCTCTTTTGTCAGATTAGTACATAGCTCGAGGTGCACTGCTTTTGTCGTAAAACAGACAAAGACAGCCATATAGCCTTTCATTAGTGTGGGAGATCTTAGCATGGACACCTTTATCTGAAAAGGCTCAGCAAAATCAATACCTGTGTTAGTGAAAGGTAGAGCGAAGTTGCAGCATTCCGGTGGAAGTGCTGCAATAATCAGCGTCCTCATCTTCTGTTTATGCATAGTGCAGATCTTGCACATGAAAATGCACTTTTTTATTTGAGGCTTAAGTCGGGGAATATAGAACTCTTGGCGGATTATATGTTACATTAAGCGATGTTCCGCGTGCAACATTAGTATGTGTATGTACTTGAGTAGCAATGTTGGAAGTCGAGACTTTTCTGGTATTATTAGAGGATCGCGTTGGTTATATGTCAGGCTTGAGTTAACAAGCCGACCATAAGCACGAAGCAGACCTTTCGTATCCAAAAGAGGATTTAGTACTAAGAGTGAGCTCTTTTTGTCAATCGGCTTCGATTCTCTTAATAGTGACATCTCGCAGCTGAAGTGGCGCGACTGAGTATAAGTGATAAGAGCGACCTTTGCCATTTCTAGGTCTAGGTGCGTCAATGTATCGCCTTGGGAGTATAGCGTGGGTTCTCGCTTCACTCTCATTTTGAGTCGCTTGATGAAATTGAACATATAAGCGATTACTCTGAGTGCTCGAGGGTATGATGAAAATCGCTCAAGGATGTCAGTATCATCCAATATCGTGTGAAAAGAGTCGATTTTTCGACTTTCGGGCCAATAATCGGGGGATTCTGTTTCAACGGAAACCCTGCTGTATTGAGCGCTTATGTCACTTGTGCTAGTGACTCGTTAGCCTGTGGAAGATTGTGGTTTCCAGACAGAATATCGTCTACATACGTGTTTGTTTTCAACACTTGTATTGCCAGAGGAAATTCTGACTTTGTGTCTTCTACCAGTTCGTGGAGTGTGCGTATGGCGATGAATGGGGCACAGTTTACGCCACAGGTAACTGGTTTTAATTTAATTCGCTGAAGATCTTGATCATCTTTATGTACGACTATTTGTCGGTACATTTTCTCAACATCCCCATTGAAAACGTATTTGTATATACGCCAATTTAGTATGAGGCGCATTAAATCTTTCTGAAGCGTGGGTCCCGTAAATAAAGTGTCATTTAGGGAACTCCCCGAACTTGAGAATTTTGATGAATTAAAAACAACTCTTGCCTTTGTGGTTTTTGTGTCTGTCTTTATTACTGCATGATGAGGCAGGTAAAATGAATAGTATTTGCTTTTTGTAATTTTTTCGCCAGGGCTGACTTCCTCCAAGTGGTCTAAATGGACGTATTCTTCTAAAACCCTATCGTATTCTGGTTTTATCTCGCCTTTTTTAATTAGGTTTTTTTCCATGCTTAAGAACTGTTGGGTAGCAGAGGTGCGAGAATGGCCTAAGGCGAGTGTGTGGGGAAATTCTGGCTTTAGTGCCAGTCGGACGACGTGCCGGACATTAACTAATCGAGTAGTTGTGGATTTGTAAAAATCCTCACAATATCGATCTTCTGGGATTGTGATTGATATGGGGGGGAGTTCTTCTAACTCCCAAAACTTCTTCAATTGTGTATTGAGGTACTCGTTTGAAATTTCCTCAACTTGAGTTGTCACTGTTGTGACTGGTTCCGCACCTAGTCTGCTTAGGACCCATTCGAAAATGGTATTATGTGCCAGAAGTGTTTTTGTAATTTTCTCAATACCTTCGAGAATAATTTGGGGTATGAGATCGCTGCCTAATAGAATATCTATTTGAGCAGGAGTGTTGCAGTTGGGGTCTGCTAACTTAAGGTGTGAAACATTTTGCAAATGCTTGCTATTTATATGACAGCTAGGAAACATGTTTGTTAGTTGCGGTAGGAAAATAGCTTCTGCTTGTATACGCTTAAATGCTTGGGAGGAAATAAGGGTAATGGGACAGATTTTGTTTGAGTTTTGTACTACTCTACCGCCCGATCCCGTAATTTCAAAATTAGCTTGTTTTGTTGGCAGTTGTAGCCTACTTTGTGCCCTGGACGCTATAAATAATCGTTGAGAATCCCGTAGCTCTTTTAACATTAGCGCTATTTTGAGTGAAGCTGGAAAAATTTGTAATTTGAAGCATTGAGTTATGTCGTTTATGGCAGTAAACGCGATTAAATTTGCGTTCGCAATCTTTGAGCGCATGCGCATGTAACAAACAGTTGGTATAAAGTTTTTTCGTTTTTATGAAATTGTTTCTTTCGCTATTATTTAGTTTTTTAAATTTCTCGCAGGATTTCAGCCTGTGCCCTCCTTTACACAGCTCGCATGACGTTTGTTTTGTTCGGAAGTGAGCTTGCGTTTTGAAAAAACTACGATTTAAGTTGTTGTTGTTACTCGCTTGTGGTCTAATGAAGCTTCGATTTAGGTCGTGTTGAACGTGTTTAGTTCTGACCATTTTTTTAGCTACCCTTTCCGCAATTTCATATTGGGTAGTTAAGAAATCTTACATTTGTTGCCACGTTGGGCACTTTCTTCGTGATGAGATCGATTGCTCCCACAAAAGTAACGATTTTTCTGGAAATGTGGATGTGTATAAGTTAACTCGAAACGCAATACCACCAAAATACCAAGTCAGCATTGTCTGCCTAACATCCGTTTCAGGCAATGCTGAACATAAACACCACCCCAATCCATGACCAACGGCCCGAGTTATGATCCAAGGACAAGCAACAACAAACGATACTCTCAAGCTGCCGTAGCCGTGGGATCCGCTGGCGCAGCATAAATATAACGCAAACAAGCAACGACTCACACTACACGCAAGTCGGCGTAATCGTGGGATTCGCTGACACTGCATCTGACAAAACATAGCAACGACAGCGACGACGGCAGCGGCAGTGAGGACGGCTTAGGCTTAGACTTAAGAGTAAGAATGTTTTAGAGTTTGGTTCTGATCGAGCCTGAATAAAGTGCACTAGTGCTTAAAAATAATTGGCGCCCAACCTGGTAAAGAAGATATGAAGGATTCTCCAGAAAGTAAAAATCATCAAGGTATTTTGCGGTGGAGTGTCTTTAATGACTTCAAAGGACCCAAGGACTCACAGAGAATCGCTGCAGTCTTTAAAAACGTATCCTACAAGGACTCCAAGGATCCGAGGATTCATCAGAAAGCAGTTTATACTAAAAACATGTTTCGAGTATTGTAAGTAGAGTGCTCATTAAAATAAAAACATTATAATTTCTTTTGAATTAAAACTAAGTTTTCAAAATAGACGGAAAGGAATTTATTTTAGAAATATAAGGAGCTAATTATAAAATTTTGTGAAACAAATTTTCCAGAGTTTAATAAAAAAGAAACAGTGTAGTCTTTTCTCATTGTGTTTAGAAACAGAATTTATGAAGAAAATTGTAATAAATAACTGAAATTATCTATCCATGTCAACAAAAGAGTGTGATTGATTGATTCGACTATAGGAACGGTTACAAGTTCTATTCAATTTTAATTTCCAAGTCTATGAGTGACTCAAAATTAGAAAACCTCTTAGAAAGAATTATTATACTACAGGTGACTAGTAAAATGGATTCGAATCAGGTAACCGCAGTGGTTCAAGCATCCGTCTCAAGCGCTCTTGAACAACAAAGACAGACTTTCTAGGTTAAGCTCCAACGACTAACGGAGCAAATGACTACATTGGCCACTGGTCAAACGCCAAAAATATACCAACCGGTAAAAATATTACCGAACGTAAAGTGTGACGAACCTCTTGATCTGGTAAAATCATTAACAGAATTTGACGGGCAAATCAGTACATATGTGTCTTGGCGACAAGCTGCCCATACATCTTACGAAGTTTTCAGAAGTTACCAGGGAAGTTCTAGACACTACCAAGCAGTTGGTAAAATTGAAATGAAATAAAAGCTTCTGCTGATGCCATTTTGGCATCCTTCAACACTGTTTTAAATTTCGACGCAATAATCGCGAGACTTGACTTAATGTACGCAGACAAATGACCGATATACATAATTGAACAACAATTATCCACCTTACGACAGGGTAACCTATCTGTGCTTCGATATTTCGACGAGGTTGAGAAAATATTAACCCTCCTCACGAATAAAACCATAATGACCCATGAGGGTCAAGTATCAGAATCAATTTGCGAAAAATATAGAGCGGACGCTTTAAGAGTTTTCATATCAGGCCTTAAAAGACCTTTATATGACATACTATTTGCCTCTCGCCCTAAAGACCTACCTAGCGCTCTGGCATTAGCCTAGGAGGTGGAGTCAAATAGGGAAAGGTACTTATTTGCTTCAAATTTCGCAACGTCTATTGAAGACCAATATAAACGAAGAATAAACAATGATTCGGAGAAAAAGATGCAACAGCAACAAAAAAATCCGCATTTTGCAAATAAACAGCACAGAACAAATGATACTAGGATTAACAAGCAAGAACAAGTGACCCCCATGGACGTTGACCCATCGGTTTCAAGACTAAGATAAAATGTAAATTGGCGTAGGGAACCATCACAGAGAGCCAACCAATACCAACAACAGAATCAAAGTAATAGTAGACAGGGTTATAGTTCAAATCAACAGCAGGGAAAACGACACGCAGATTCAGATAAGGTTACTGGACCAAAGATTCAACGCATTAATACCTTAAATCAAGAAAAGGTTAGTGAGGCAACTTATAATCAGGAAGCCGAAGATGAAGCTGAAGATCTCGAGGAGGAGCAATTGAATTTTTTAGGGGGAATTCCCTACTCCCGTGGATTGAGCGAGGAGTAGGTTATCGAGGAAAAAAATTAAATTATTAGTGGACACAGGAGCTTCGAAAAATTATATCAAACCAATACCTGAGCTAAAAAATATAATTCCAGCGTCCACACCATTTATAGTAAAGTCTTTGCACGGCAATAGTCCTGTAACACAAAAATGTAGAATTAAGATGTTTGGCGTAACTGCAGATTTCTTTATACTACCAAATTTAACAACATTCGACGGCATAATTGGGCTCCATTTGCTCAATCAGGTAAACACCCAAATAGACCTCAGTACGGGTACAATAAAGCACGATTCTGGAACTGAGAAGCCCTTGTTCCATGAATGTAAAAATGTAAACTTTATCGACATAAAAAGCGAAGCAATTCCATCTTCAGTTCGTGAGCAATTTTGCGAAATTATCAAAAGTAGAAATAAGGCGTTTGCTGACCCTAACGAGTCACTACCCTTCAACACTGATATAATTAGTACAATCAGAACAAAAACCGGTGCACCGGTTTACTCGAGACTTTACCCATATCCTATGAGTGTAGCCGACTTTGTAAACAAAGAAGTGGCTGAACTTCTCGTCAATGGTATCATTCGACCCTCAAGGTCCCCTTACAATAACCCAATTTGGGTTGTTGATAAGAAGGGAGTAGATCAAACGGGAAATAAGAAGGAACGTCTTGTGATTGATTTCAGGAAACTGAATGAGGTCACTGTCGAAGATAAATACCCTATGCCAAATGCAATGGTAATCTTGTCAAATTTAAGAGGTGCACAATATTTTACCACCCTCGTCCTTAAATCAAGGTTTCACCAGATCGAGTTAGCAGAAAGAGACAGGGAGAAAACCGCTTTCTCCGTTAACAACGGTAAATACGAATTCTGTCGTTTACCTTTTGGGCTAACGCCCCAAGCATCTTCCAGAGAGCAATCGACGATGTCCTCAGGGAGAAAATTGGCAAAACCTGCCACGTTTACGTTGACGACGTAATTGTCTATTCAAAAATGGCAGAAGACCATTTGAAAGATATCGAATGGGTGTTGCGGAGTCTCTATGAGGCAAATATGAGAATATCCGCCGAAAAATCGAAATTCTTCAAGACCGAGGTAGAATACCTAGGATTTGTTGTCTCAAGGGGAGGTGTGAAAACAAACCCCGATAAAGTCAATGGAATTAAATGTTATGAGCAGCCAACCACTCTTCGAGGACTAGGTTCCTTTCTTGGATTGGCTAGCTACTATCGATGTTTCATTAAAGATTTTGCCAGCCTTGCAAAACCTCTGACTGATATGCTAAAGGGAGAAAATGGCAAAGTAAGTGCCACACAGTCCAAAAAAATTAAAATTCAGCTAGCACCAGAAGGTATATAGGGTGATTTTTTAAGAGCTTGATAACTTTTTTTAAAAAAAAAACGCATAAAATTTGCAAAATCTCATCGGTTCTTTATTTGAAACGTTAGATTGGTTCATGACATTTACTTTTTGAAGATAATTTCATTTAAATGTTGACCGCGGCTGCGTCTTAGGTGGTCCATTCGGAAAGTCCAATTTTGGGCAACTTTTTCGAGCATTTCGGCCGGAATAGCCCGAATTTCTTCGGAAATGTTGTCTTCCAAAGCTGGAATAGTTGCTGGCTTATTTCTGTAGACTTTAGACTTGACGTAGCCCCACAAAAAATAGTCTAAAGGCGTTAAATCGCATGATCTTGGTGGCCAACTTACGGGTCCATTTCTTGAGATGAATTGTTGTCCGAAGTTTTCCCTCAAAATGGCAATAGAATCGCGAGCTGTGTGGCATGTAGCGCCATCTTGTTGAAACCACATGTCAACCAAGTTCAGTTCTTCCATTTTTGGCAACAAAAAGTTTGTTAGCATCGAACGATAGCGATCGCCATTCACCGTAACGTTGCGTCCAACAGCATCTTTGAAAAAATACGGTCCAATGATTCCACCAGCGTACAAACCACACCAAACAGTGCATTTTTCGGGATGCATGGGCAGTTCTTGAACGGCTTCTGGTTGCTCTTCACCCCAAATGCGGCAATTTTGCTTATTTACGTAGCCATTCAACCAGAAATGAGCCTCATCGCTGAACAAAATTTGTCGATAAACACATTTCGAACCGAACACTGATTTTGGTAATAAAATTCAATGATTTGCAAGCGTTGCTCGTTAGTAAGTCTATTCATGATGAAATGTCAAAGCATACTGAGCATCTTTCTCTTTGACACCATGTCTGAAATCCCACGTAATCTGTCAAATACTAATGCATGAAAATCCTAACCTCAAAAAAATCACCCGTTAGATGCATTTAATAAACTTAGAAAAATTCTGGCATCAGAAGATGTCACGTTAGCATATCCCGACTTCACTAAACCATTTGACTTAACAACCGATGCGTCCTCAAGGGGTTTGGGGGCCGTCCTTTCACAAGAGAAAAAACCCATTACCATTATCTCAAAACGCAAAAATCAAACGATGGAAGTCTCTAATAGAAAGCTTCAACGCAAAAATTTTCTATAAACCAGGAAAGGAAAACCATGTCGCTGACGCGTTGTCCAGACAGCACATGAATATGGTAGGAATTGAAATGGAGGCAAGCTCCGACTGCGCCACCATGCACAGTGAGGAGTCACTGACCTACACTATAGAGACGGTGGATAAGCCCGTAAATTGCTATAGAAACCAGATAATTCTTCAAGAAAGCGAATGCCAGTCAAAACAGGCCTTTATAATATTTGGTTCAAAAAGCAGACATGTAATTTCATTTTGCGACGTAGAGTCATTACTAAAAACGCTGCAAGAAGTCATTAATGATGGCGTAGTTAACGCAATACATTGCAGCCTACCAGTGTTGGCAAAAATTCAACACCGACTGGTAGAACTTCACCCCAACGTGAGATTCCGTCATACCGAAAAGATGGTTACGGACATCTTCAGCGAAAGTGATCAACAAGAAATTATATTTGCCGAACACAACAGAGCTCATAGGGCAGCGCAAGAAAATGTAAAGCAGATCTTGGCTGACTATTTTTTCCCGAAGATGAATAAAAAGGCAAGGGAAGTTGTAGCAAATTGTCGAATATGTTCAAAGTCTAAATACATTAGACATCCAAAGAAGCATGTTATTGCGGCAACACCGGTTCCATGTAATCCTGGTGAAATATTACACGTCAATATTTTCTCCACGGGCCAGAAATATTTTCTAACTTGCGTCGATAAGTTTTCTAAATTTGCTATAGTGCAGAAAATCGCGTCTAGAACCATCATAGACGTAAAACCACCCATACTACAGCTAATAAACATTTTTCCAAACGTTAAAACTATATACTGTGACAACGAAAAGTCGCTTAACTCAAATGCTATAAAATCAACTTTGCTAAATTACAACAATGTGGAAATCGCCAACGCCCCTCCACTGCATAGCACCTCAAACGGGCAAGTGGAGCGTTTTCACAGTACTTTAATTGAAATAGCTAGGTGTCTAAAACTAGAAAGAAATCTCGATGACACTGTTGACTTGATTTTGCTTGAATAGAATAGAATATAATAAGACAATTCATTCAACAACCCACGAAAAACCAATAGACATCCTTCATCGCAGCTCAGCTAACATTACGGAACTAGTTCGAAATCGTATCGAAAAAGCACAGGCCAGTGATCGCGAATACCATAATAAGGGTCGTCAGAATGTGATTTATAACGTTGGCGACAAGGTCCTATTGAAAGTTAATCGAAGGCTAGGCAATAAACTCTCAACACTATTTACAGAAGAAGTAGTCGAACAGGACCTAGGCACCACCGTTCTTATAAAGGGGAGGAGGGTCCACAAAGACAACCTTCGTCCACCTTAATTAATCACTTTATTACTTTAAGTCTTGTATTTTAAATTACAGGATAATATCGACATTCCTATTGACGACCACTTTGACACAAAAGCTAACTGACTACACCAACTCCAACTACATCCCAATTTTGGACGGAAACGCAATAGTATGGGAACATTACGGTTATTTGACGCACTTTAACAACTTGACACTATATGCAACATTGAACGACGAGACGGCAGGATTTATGGACCTTTTCCCATTGACACACATGAAGAAAATACAGGGTAGGCCATTTAAAGTTGACCCATTTATTTCTAAAAAAAAAGAACAAAAGAAAACAATGTTTTTTGTTCATTTCAAAAATAATTTATTTTGGTCCAAGGGAATTTGTTTCAGCTAATATTTAAAAATTAGATCGCGTAAATGGGCACCTTTAGCTTTGACAGCTAAATGCACTCTTTTTTCGACATTTTCCATGACTTTGGCCAATGTTTCGGATGATATGGCGGCTGTTTCACGTCGAATGTTGGCTTTCAGTTGAGCTAAGGTCTTTGGCTTATTAGCGTATACCTTGGATTTCAAATAACCCCACAAATAAAAGTCTGGTGGCGTCAAATCTGGTGATCTCGGTGGCCAGTCAACATCACCATTTTTCGATATCAATCGAGTCGAGCTGTATGGCATGTAGCCCTGTCCTGTTGAAACCAGAAGTTATCCATGTCATTTTCGCGAATAATGGGTATCACAAAATCCGTTATCATGGCTCGATAACGCTCACCATTGACTGTTGTCGTGGCTCCATCATCGTCTTCGAAAAAATACGGTCCGATGATCATATTCGCGCAAACACCGCACCAAACTGTTACTTTTTGGTCGTAAAGAGGCTGTTCTTCAATTAATTGAGGATTTTCGGTGGCATAAATCAGCAATATTGCTTGTTTACGCCTCCATTCAACGAGAAATGTGCCTCGTCTGACATGATGAGTTTTCGCCAAAAGTCAAGTTCGTTTTCAGCCATTTCGATGGCCCATTTGCCAAAATTAAGGCGTCGCGGATAATCAGCTGGGTTTAGTTTTTGTGCCATTTGAATTTTATATGGAAACATCTTCAAATCTTTATGAATTATGCGTCGGAGAGTGGTGCGAGAGATGTCTAATTCCTGAGAGCGGCGATAACTCGATATCGATGGAGTCTCCTCAATACTGGCTCGTACAGCTTCGATATTTTCATCAGAACGTCTTGTGCGTTGTCTGGATGCATGACTGGCATTACTGAGATTACTGGAGCACTTTTCACTTTATTTTTTTTGCGAAACGCACGTTGAGTTAACACAATTGAAAAGTTATTTTGAATATAAAGCTGAACAATTTCAGCGCGTTCTTTTGGAGTGTACTGTTCCATGGTATAAATTGTCTTCGAATGACGCTTCTAACGCGGTATGACATTAGCCGATTTGTCAGCGCTGTTAAAAGTTACAGCGTTGCCAGATGGGTCAACTTTAAATGGCCTACCCTGTAGTAGAAGCAGACAGAAAATACATCGAGACTTTGCTTTGAACCGTTGACATTCACCATCGACAGGCACGAAGCTTAAACTTTTTAGGTACTGCACTAAAAGTCGTCGCCGGCACCCCTGACGTTGACGATTTCCAAAGACTACAACTAAGACAGGATATGCTCATTGACTCTAATAACAGACAGTATAAAATTAATACGCATATTCAGCAAAAAATCTTGGAAATCACGCAAACAATAAACACAATTATAAACTCAACAAGAAAGGAAACAATAGACACAGGTCATCTTTACGAAACAATACTTGCAAGAAATAGAGTAATAATCCTCGAACTGCAATCAATCACAATCTCAATAGCCCTAGCCAAGTTAAACATAGTGAACCCAATAATATTAGATAATAGTGATATCAATAATATTATCAATGAGCACTCGACTAATATAACTATAATAGAAATAATAGGAATGTCTAGCATTAAGGCTTTACAAAATAAGAATAATTTGTACTTTGTAGTTAAGTATCCAATCCCTCAAATTGTTTGTAAAAAATATAGTTTATTCGCCGTGCCTCACGAAGGACGAGTCCTACACTTTGGGAATACTAATACCGTCGCTGAGTGCGAAAACGAAGCGTATGCTATTAAATGTGAAAAATCAACTTTTGCAACTTTTTGCAAGAAGCAAACAACCCCTACTTGTTGTCAGCAACTATTCACAGGTGCTGTAGCAAATTGTTCAACTACTACCAATCATGATAAGGGCATCAAAGAAATCGATGACGGCATTGTCATTATCAACAATTCCACAGCAACGATAGAGGTTGAAAAAGGAGATAGCAGAACGGTCAGCGGTATCCGAGTATCACAATCGAAATCATACTGCTATTCGTATTCCTGGCACTCCAACGGCTCAAAGAGTCAATCTTTTAGGACATATAGAGACATTGAGCTTGAACTATCTTCATGAAATGAATGCGGAAAATATCAACCATATTGGCGCTCTTCGAGGAGAAGTCAACTCAACAACATTGCTTTTTATAGTAACGATAGCATCAATCTTTTTCCTAGTAATCTTGCGACTTGCTCTAAGCAAATATAAAAAACACACCGCGAAAAAGGCAATGAATGTCTTAGTAAGAGAGGTCATCGAGAGAATAGCGGACGATTCCCACTTAGGAAGGGAGGAGTTAACTCGAAACGCAAACCACCAAAATACCAAGTCAGCATTGTCTGCCTAACATCCGTTTCAGGCAATACTGAACATTAACACTACCCCAATCCACGACCAACGACCCGAGTTATGATCCAACGACAAGCAACAACAAACGATACTCACAAGCTACCGTAGCCGTGGGATCCGCTTCTTCTTCTTTACTGGCGTAGACACCGCTTATGCGATTATAGCCGAGTCAACAACAGCGCGCCAGTCGTTTCTTCTCTTCGCTACGTGGCGCCAATTGGATATTCCAAGCGAAGCCAGGTCCCTCTCCACTTGGTCCTTCCAACGGAGTGGAGGTCTTCCTCTTCCTCTGCTTGCCGCGGCGGGTACTGCGTCGAATACTTTCAGAGCTGGAGCGTTTTCATCCATCCGGACAACATGACCTAGCCAGCGTAGCCGCTGTCTTTTAATTCGCTGAACTATGTCAATGTCGTCGTATATCTCGTACAGCTCATCGTTCCATCGAATGCGATATTCGCCGTGGCCAACGCGCAAAGGACCATAAACCTTTCGCAGAACTTTTCTCTCGATAACTCGCAACGTCGACTCATCGGTTGTTGTCATCGTCCAAGCCTCTGCACCATATAGCAGGACGGGAATAATGAGCGACTTATAGAGTTTGGTTTTTGTTCGTCGAGAGAGGACTTTACTTTTCAATTGCCTACTCAGTCCGAAGTAGCACCTGTTGGCAAGAGTAATCCTGCGTTGGATTTCCAGGCTGACATTGTTGGTGGTGTTAATGCTGGTTCCTAAATAGACGAAATTATCTACAACTTCAAAGTTATGACTGTCAACAGTGACGTGGGAGCCAAGTCGCGAGTGCAACGACTGTTTGTTTGATGACAGAAGATATTTCGTCTTATTTTTGTCTTGTCGTTCGCAGCACCTGAGTCTGAAGTATGGCGCAAAATACATCTCTGTTCTCCTGAAAGGTTCCAAGAAGAACCGACGTTTTCGAACCAAATTTTGTTCAGATTCAAATTATGTAAACAAACAAATGACGAAGAGCAACCTATTTGATTCCTGAAATTGAAGCTCTTGAACTCGGCGACATGTTTGAAGTTTCTGTGTTTTTTCTTAAAAAAAAAATGGCAACTCAAAATGGACAAATTCTAGAAAAAACTCTTAAAAGTACTTTGCTTTATGAATTCTTCGAGATGAACATGAAAGCTGAGAGATGTATTAAAGTAATATCGTAACATTCGTAGGCATAATAGATTATAGCTCAAATTACAAGATACTTTGAAATAACCGAAATGGAGGCTCAAAGCTTACAACTTCAGAAAAATTCACCCAGCACTAATTATGAGAGTATCATTGACAATAAATAGAAGTTAAAATAGAAACCAAAAGAATAGAATAGGAAAGAAACCCATAAGGTACAAAAAAAAAACTAAAATAAGTGTAAATATAAGAAAAATTGATAAGAGAATAGGTAAAAGAAAAGAAGCAGTAAAAACAGTAAAAATTGGAATGATAAAATAGTTAATTAAGCAAAATTAAGCAAAAGCAAAAGAATAAAATAAACTAAAGGGAATAAATAAAAAAAGGAGAAGAAAGCTGGGCAAAAGAAAGCACGACCTGCTGAACACTTAGAGAGCGACAGACTGCAAACTGACGTTATTTTACAAAGATAAGTGCTAATAGCTCTGTTATATCATTTGTAATAAGAATTGATGTTTTAAAACAAATATATTTACCTATTATTATTTACTCATTTTTTGCACAAAAAATTTCACTGTGATAAAGATATTGAAATCTCATTGAAAGGTATTAGTACGGCAACAACGAAATTGTGTACATACGAAATGCACAAAATGTTGTTTTGTGTTGCGGTACGTATTATTTTTACATAAATCCAAAGTGTATTCAACAAAGTGAACTAAGTATATGACATTTAATTTTTCTTTACGCTTATTTGACATGAATGTTGTCATTGACTTAACCCTCACATTTATTCAAAAATTCAAATTCGGAAATTCAAAAGTAAGCAAATTTCAAAACGAAAAACAATATTTTTTTAAATAACTGAATAAAATGCCGAATACTTGTTGCCTCTGCAAAACAACTCATGGAAGCAACTTACCAATGTTTTGTGCTCTAACTGACAAATCGCAACGGAAGGAATGGGAAAAAGTATGTGGCGTACAACTCAGTTTGTCATCGAGAATATGTGGGCTACATTTTAAGGCGGAAGAAATAAAAGAATCTCCCCTTAAAAGAAGACGACTAAGCCCCGATGCAGTACTTTTAGAAGACGTGTTTATAAATGTAAATAACGACAACATTTGCAGTGACAGAAATTTGGTAGACATACTTTTTGATAAATGCAAAGATATTTCTCTTGAGGATAATGTCAAGAAATTGTTTTTTAGGTGCAGGATACATTTTTGAATCAAGCATTTGAACAAAAATTTGAAAAATAAACAGTTGCATCAAAAATATCACAACAACAAAAAAATGTTTTATACACTTACTTGAAAATACAATATTAGAAACAAAACTACTCATTTAATTTTTGATTTATGCTTTGGAATGAACTATATGAAAGAATTATAATAACTATTATAATTTAAAGAGTCGCATAAACATCTGTATACAGTTTCTAATAGTTTGGCGGGGAACTGGTTATGACGTATATATATATAGTTACAATAAAATTTGTGAATAATTTTGCATTTATATGTAATTGTTTGTAAAATAAATATGAATTCATTATAACGTTGAGAACAAATAAATTGGTTGTCTCTATTTCTATTACGTTTATATTTATCATATATATGTGTGTAAAGCAAGTGGCTTCATATTGTTCAAGATAAAAAAAAAAAAACACACGGGTTAATATAAACAAATACATGAATTGTTTACTATTTTATTGTCAAATAAGCGTAAGTCAAATACTTAGTTCACTTTGTTGAATACACTTTGCATAAATCTATATAAATAAAAATGAATCGTAAAAATGAATGTACGCTCATAACTTTCATACGACTAAACCAAATTTGATAATTCTTTTTTCAAAATGTTCGTCGAGGTTCAGAGATGGTTTCTGCGGAGAAAAAATTTCGAATAATTGCCGGAAAACCCCTAAAAACAGTCCTTTTCTTTTTCTCATACAAACGAATGAATGTTTGTTCGTTAGTCAAGCCAAGAGAACGGCTGAACCAATATTGATGAAATTTTAAGAAGTTGTTCGTTGTGGATCAAGGAAGGTTTAGAAATAAAAATACATATGTACATATCTTATACTTTTCATGAAAAGTTAACAAATTGGATAATTCAAAAAGGTAACTTTTTTTCCATAAACATTTTTTTTTTTCAATTTTTGTTTGTTTTGTTTTTCAATATTTTGATTTGTAAATTATTTGAATAGTTGAATTTCGGTCGCTTGCTTTTTTATTCCGGCTATTCAAAAGAAAAATTATTGAAAATTATTCAGTAAAAACTTTACGTGTGTTTCACACAAAGAGGTCAATTGCAGATTGAAATTTGTTACGAAGCCACGAAGAGGTCGCCCTAATATCGGTCGGTGTTCTTTTTGCCATCAAAATATGGCAGCTCAAGGCAAGGGAAGGCAAGAAGTTCTCCCAAGATGCCGCGACATACGTGAGGAATTATGGATCGCGGTTAATCAGCAAGCAATCGTCACGATGTCACTGCACAACTATTCAAACAACAGTTACGATGTTTGATTGACTTTATCTTGAAGCAACGTATATGTGGTGCTGTTGGATGCTAGATGTACTCTGTTGAGTGGCAAAATAGAGAATTTCCGCACGCACACATTCTTCTTTGGATGATGGTTACACCAGATCAAATTAGTGAAATCATTTCTCCGGAAATTCCTGATGTAGAGAAAGATCCAGTATTATATGAAGTGGTGGAAACCAATATGGTGCATGGACCTTGCGGACACTACAACCCCTTTTCGGTTTGTATGTCTGACAATAAGTGCACGAAACACTATCCATGTGCTTTTCTTTCGGAAACACAAACTGGAAATGATGGATATCAACTCTATCGGTGTCGCTTACCAGACGACAATGGCAGAACATTCAGCATTAAACTTAGAAAAGTAAATATCGAAGTTGATAACACATTAATCGTACTATATTCACTATTATTGTTTAATTCATATTCAAAACTCATATCTGTGTTTAGTATTGCAGTTTGGTGAAATCGATAAAATACGTTTGAAAGTACGTCACCAAAGCGCTGCAATAAAGCGCTTTGTAGGAGAATAGAGTATAGCCAGTGGAAACATCGCCAGCAACAAAATTAACATTGACCTTTTTTTCTCAAATTTCGTCAGTCATCTGTTTGTGGGAACATTGCTCTATTCGGAAATACCTTGATATTATGTATGGAATGCATCGTCGAAGAAATAGTTACGCAAAAAGCAAGGCCAACCAGTACATTGACATCCATGTGCCTTATCAACTAATGGATTAGGACGAATTTATACAATCCACCCGAAAAACGACGATTGTTTCTACCTTCGGTTGCTATTGATTAATGTACGCGTCAGAGTCATTGCGTACTGTAAATGGTTCGATGTGTGCAAGTTTTGGAGAAGTAAGCCAGCAATTACAATTCCTGGAACACGTTAATCACTGAAATGAAAATGAAGTTCGCACACTTTTCGCGATAATCATTTCGACAAATCGGCCTTCAAATCCGCGTCTATTATGCAATACGAACACAAATGAAATTGCCGAAGACATTTTCCATCGTCTTCTCTAAAAATTGGAAATGGCACAATTTCGGTTGTTACTTCCGGTGGTTCGATATCAATTCCATCTTCCCTTTATCAATTCACGGAAGATGAACTCATCACAAATGTTCGGACATTGGCCAAATTATCGTAACTACGATTCCTTAAGTGCACGCGCAATGTTAGCTGCCAAAAATACCGATGTTGTTGACTTAAACTGGAAGTTTCAAAGTCAAATTCAGGGAGACTTGCGCTCATACAAATCGATCGATCGTCTTGACAATGAAGACGACGCCGTGAATTATCCAGTGGTATTTCTAAATTCTTTGGACAGGCTTGGTATGTCACCGCATTATTTGCGTCTCAAAGTTGAATCCGTCGTTATGATGTGTAATGGAACCCGACCGATTGTGACACACCTATCGAATACAAGGGTGGGAATGCTTGATTTTACGAGTTCCTATGAGTTCTAACGATTTCCCATTTCAGTTCAAACGTATTCCGTTTCCAGTGAAAATTGTTTTTGAGATGACAATCAACAGGACCTAAAGATAGTCGCATAGCGTGAGGCATAAATTTGGAAATGCTATGTTTTTCACACGGCCGTGGCGTGCTCACGAGTTGGAAAACCATCTTTTCTGTACACTGGAACAAAAACCCAAAAATTTTGTTTATAAAGCTGCGTTACATTGAGAACAAAAAAAAAATCAACAAAAATTAAATGATGAATTTAACTTTCTTTTCATTTCAAAATACATAATTTCACGCAGGACAACGGCTGCGGGGTCTGCTAGTTATATATGATTAGGTTTCGTTTAAAATTAAAATGTTATATTTCAGATTTAACAATGGATGTAGCCGAAATTTTCATTGAAGGAGTACGCAATTACCAACTTATTTACGATATCTCACATAGAAATTATAAAACTTTTGGGAAAAAAGACATGGCATAGAAGGAAATTGTTGCACACGCGAGGTTGAGCGGTAAGGTAAACTGTAATTAAATATATTAAATTCTGATATTAATTTTATTTATAGAATCGGAATGCAGAAAGAGGTGGAAGAGTCTCCGTGACTCGTACAAGCGCTGCAAACGGATAGAGGTAGAGGCGATGTCCCTTTTGGAAAACATTCCAAATTCCAAGCGGTAATTAATATCCTTATGTAACAAAAATAATTGTTTTCATAATGTATTTTACAGTACTATTAGCAGCTTCAGCGAAGAGGTTGAAAGTGAAGTGTTGGTTACAATTCCCTAATTACGCGTTTGGGAAATTTTTGGAATCGGCAAGATATTTGACATTTGACAATGGTTGGAGAAGCGCAAAGGACGATTTCAGTGGCACAACATTTTGCCTTGGGCCTTTTGTGAGATTTTTTTTTAGGGAAAACTACTAAATAAATCTGGTTTTTAACAAAAGGGATTTATTATACATAAAATTAAATTTTACTTATAATTAACTATTGTAATTTTTTATTTTAATAAGTTGTTAAACGGTTTCCGCTTGAAATAGCACTAGCTACAGAAGTACGTAGGATTTTTTCGATTTATGCATTTTTGACAAAATGGCGGGCCTTTAAAGGGACAAGTAACAATTTGGCCTAAAAAATTTTTCGAAATTTGTTAATAAAAAACAAGGCCAACTTGAAAAAAATAGTTTTGAGATAAAAAATTATTCGAAATTTGTTAATAAAAAATAAGGCCAACTTGAAAAAAATAGTTTTGAGATAAACGCGTTTAAAGTTTTGAGTGGGCTCACTGCCGAACGAACGACTTTCGAATAGATAACGAAAATGGGGCATTTAGAATTTTTTTCCTGTCATAACCTTTCGGGATAACATTTATGAGACCATAATGTATCATTTGAAAAAAAAAACCGATTTTCCGAAAATTCTAGAGTGGCCCTTTAATAAGTAGTTTATAAGTGAACTTGAAGTACCTATTTTACAAATATATATTTATATATATATTTTAGGGTGTTTTTTTTTTTAACTATTAATTTTTTTCAATCCCCTCATCAAATTTCATGAATATGTGCCTAAAGTTGGCCGTAAAAAATTGCCCATTCCAGATGATATACATGTACCCACACCGGTGATTAGTAAATTATATAAGTAAATTTTGCATATTCGATTCGAGACATGTGTGTGACATATGATGCAGTCGCATTTAAATGCGACAGTATACATACATATATATGGTGTGCGTTCCAAAACTCAACCAAGTTCAACTTTTAAATTCCAGTGTCAATTTCACGAAAATCAGGGAATCAGTGCCGAAGGTCAAAATCGGGGAATATGGTAACCCTACATAATATTATATAAAAATAGTTAACATAACTAAAATGCGTTTGCAGATGAGCGATTAGCTGTTCTTGGTTGAAACGATTCAAAGGAATTTACTTTTCTCTCCAACGCCCGGGTATTTCTCGGTTACCTTCTAAGTGGTCAGCAAGTTCAAGGGTGAAGTAATTACTATCATTTTGTTACATCAAAAAGTTATAAAGTACTACCGTAGCTAAAACGAATTTTTCTGCATTCCTTCGGCATGCATGTGTTGTTGTGTCGGTCTTTAGACAACGCTAAGTTAAATTTGTCTTTATCTTCTGGTAGCTGGCTGCCGAAATGGTCGCATTAAATTCGGTTTATTCGGCTTCAGTGGAAATGCACTGTCGCCAACGTAACAATACGAAAAGCTATTTGATGTACCCTCTAAGCTTGTGTCACAAGGAACTTCTAGAGTGCCATTCAGCAACTTCTTTCCAAAGGCACTGCAGGCAAATATTCCACCGTCACTTTGACTTCCTAGGGCCCCGACATCTACATACATATCTGAACACGTAATTAGCATCACACTGCCATTAATACAACGCTTAACATTTAATTTATTTATTTATTTAAATAATTTACAATTGAAATTATAATTAATTAGGCACTAGCTGCCAGGGCTATCGGCTTAAGGTGTATAACAGTTTAAATTAAGTTATCAATATGTATTGTTTTACAAAATTCAAATAACAGTTTAATATTTTTCTCACTTGGAGTACTTAGCAAGGCTGACGGGTTGAGGTTCGGAAAAAAGGAAGATCTGTAATGTGTTAGATGGGAAGTCTTTGAGGATATGGGAAATGGTTAAGGGAGCATTGCGACAAAATTGACAGGCTGGTTGAGATTCGTTTTCCAGTAGATGAGCGTGAGTTAGACTAGTGTGCCCTAATCTGAAGCGGATGAAACATTTGTTCATGTGTGTTGTGGTCGTCGTGGGGAGTCTGATCCTCGATCTGTTTGGGTTATAGGTCTTATACGTGTGGGAATAGTTTGCCCACTTGATAGTACATCGTTGGTACGCTGTACTAGAAATACTTTCCGCCGCTGCTTTGGTTGAGAATGGCATGAAAGTGAAAACTGGAGCTTTTATAGCTGATTTGGCAGCTTTATCTGCATGCTCATTTCCATTGATGCCGGCGTGGCCAGGAACCCACATCAGTTTGACTCTTTTCTCTAGTTGAATGATAAGTTCCTGTATGGCGGTAATAGGTTCCGCAGAGTTCCGTGCGGATTTAGTGGCTTCGAGCGCCGAGAAGCTGTCTGTGCATATAATAAATTTGTTTTTAGAAGCTCTAACTAGAAGAAGAGCAGACAGTATACCCTGCACTTCTGCGTCCAAAACTGTTGCAACCATTGGCAAGATTCCTTGTGTTAATAAGATTCTTTTAGCGTTGACGACTACAAAACCAGTTCCGTCTGTTGATTTTAAACCATCTGTGAAAAGAAGAATCCAGTTTTCCTTCAAGAATCGGTCAGTAATTTCGTAGAACAATTGCTTATAGGTAACTACGTTGGTGTTTTGCTTTCTATGAACTGTAAGACCATCGAGGAAGGACTTATTTTGCTAATGCCATGGAGACTGATTACAAGTTGGAGGTGGAGCCGGTTGGATTTCACTTGCCGATGCTATATTAAGCATGCATGAAAGAGTGGATGAAAATTTCATCTTGCGTTTTCGCTGTTTTAGTAACTTGATCTCTCTATACAAGACCGAATTTTTTGTCGAGTAAATGATTTGGATTTGACGGCATCGTACATATTGAATTTGGTCTTCAATAGTGAGAAAGCCGCTTTCGGCCAGTAGATTTTCAGTTCGCGTGTTTCTAAATCCTCTGAGGCTGCATCTTACGGCTGCATGATATGGTCCCTTAAAACGAAGGAGGTTGGTTTTGGAGCATTGGCCATAAATTGCCAATCCATAGTCAATTTTGGAGAGCAATGTGAGCTGCGTGATATTGAGGAGGAAGTTGGTATGGATGTGACTTTTGTTGGAGGAAAGGTATTTTATGAGGCTGAGTCTGGCAACTAGGCTAGATCTTAAATTAATACAGTGTTCCTTAAAATTATGCTTACATTCAAAAATTATACCTAGAATTTTTAGGTGTTTAACATTTTCTACAGTGAAGTTATTAATCCTAATTGTAATGGGGTCACAAAGATGTTTCCGACAAACGTGAAGATGCTTGCATTTTTCGAGTGATAGCTTTGCTCCAGAATATTGACACCAAGAGTTTATTGATGATATCGCGTTTGCAAAATTAGTGTGGGTGTCTTTAGTGTCCTTTCTGTTGCACGTGAGGTATAAATCGTCCGCAAAGAAGCAATGGCTGATTCCCTTTTGGGCGCATAGTGTTTTGCTAAGCTCGTCGAATGCGATCAAAAACAACGTCGTTGAAAGCGGAGATCCCTAAGGTATCCCATTAAAAAGTGGATGAATTGATGAGTGTGTGCTGTTAACCCTGCTGCGTATTGATCGCGATGTCAGAAAATATTTAATATAATTATACATTTTTGGGCCTATTTGAAGTTCAAGTAGCTTGTTTAGAACAACGTGAACACCCACTCTATCGAAAGCCTTTTCGAAATCTGCTGAGAGAATAGAAAGGTGACTTTTGGATAATAGACTTTTTGAAATGAGATAATCGATATAATAGAGTGCATCCATCGTGCTTGTCCCTGGACGAAAGCCGATTGGTTAAGTGAAAGTGCCTTTGAGGATGTTAAATACCACATTAGCCTCTTTGAGACCATTTTTTCTTGTAGCTTACTAATACAGGGAAGCAACGATATGCAGGCGGTAGGAATCTACCAGCCGAGCATCTTTGTTGGGTTTCTTTACTGGGATGACCGTAGCCGTTTTAAAGGAATGTGGGATAATACCTGTATCGAAGATATTGTTGAAAAGATTGTTAAGCCGTTTTCTGAAGGTGGTTAACGAGTTAACAAGCATGGGATACGAAATTTTGTCGTGGCCAGGGGTTGTGCCAGTGAATGACCTTAAACAGTTGTCTAATTCATTTGAAAGAAATGGGGAGTCGATTATGCTAGATTTGTAGGGTAGGGGTCCGTAACTATGCTAGATGCCGTTTCGATCGTATGTTTATTGGAAGGTTTTTATCTGCCTACTAATTTACACACGTTTTGCCAGATTACTGGTGTGGGAGTAGTAGGATTAATTTTCCTGGTGAAATCCGCGAAACTTTGCTGTTTAGCTTCTTTCTTAGCTTTATTAAATGCAGAGTTTGCTTTTTTAGATTAGATTGTCACAACTGAAGGACTGTCTGTAAGCTCTCCAAGCATTTTGTTTAGTATCTCGTAACGCTTTTAACTCTGAGGACCACCAAGGTACAGTCCTACTAAATTTGTTTTTGTTTGTAAGTTGTACGGGGAATAGAATTGTTTGATGCTGAGCGTATTATCTTCTTAATACGAGCGGCTTCGGCATTGATGTTATCGGCAGGGGGAAATGAATGTGACAAGTCTGGAATCCTGTCTTGAAACAGTGACCATTTAGCCTTTTTGGTATTGAAAAGTGGAATTGTGCGGTGTAGAGTATACCGATCAATTGTAACCGATGTTATTGTGGGGAAGTGGTCACTATTATGCAAATCATTAATGACGTACCAGTTGCATATTGGGACGAGTTGGGAAGAGCATAGTGACAAATCAATATGAGTTAACGAGTTGTGCGTGCTGAAATGCGTGGGCGAACCATCATTAAAGACAGAGAGATTGAATGCTAAAAGAAAGTCTTCAATGATTACTCCTTTGGGGTTTTGATTTGGTGAGCCGCAAAGTGGGCTCCACGCATTCAGATCGCCAACTATTATCACTGGGTTGTTAGTTACGTTTATGATGTTGAAAAAGCTCAGAAGATTATGTTGTAGGGGAACTTAAAAAGAAATTACAGTGAATTTTACTTTAAGATTTATTTCAGCTGCGACGGCAGAAATACTTGAATTAATGTTGATAAGTTTATATGGTATGCTCTTGTGAATCAGTAAGGCTGTACCCTGCTTAGCAGAGGTGTTATAACTAAAATTATGAAAATGACCGTTGTATTGTTTAGGTATAGTTGGCATTGAGTTATATTTACTGTGAGTCGTTAGAGGTTGAGTTTGGAGTTATGTTTAATAAGTGAATATTTTCTGTGCTAAGTTGATCATCTGTTAGATTTCTTCTCTATTTGTGAGAGAGGATTAGTGGAAGAATGAAGGACGGGAGTATTTAATATGACATTGTTATGATTATTGTTGTTACTAATGTTAACAGAGCTCTCAATAAGTTGATTGTCGTTGTCGGTGGTTAAGTGTTGATTATTGATTATGATGTTATTTGCGGGAAAAAGGGCGTAGACCTGGTTTTGTTATTTTGAATATTAGGTTTGTCAAGGTTTGAATGAAGATTTGAAGAGAGGGTAGTGCCGTAAAAGGCTTCACAAATAAGTGGATTATTTTGCTTAAAAATACGTCGTGCTTCAAACATACTGCATTTGTTTTGGGTTTTAATTTTTAATATTTCTTTTTGCTGTTGGTATGTTGAGGACCAAAACAATTGGCACATAACCTGCGCAAATGGGATTACTATTGCAGTGCCTTGAGTGTATGCCCTAATTTTTGGCAGCTTTTGCATCACATTGGGTTAGGAAAATATTCCCTAACACCGAGTTTGTGCCACGCAATGTCGATATATATTGGGACTGTATAGGGATCAAATGTAAGCAAAATTGAGCCAGTGTAAACAGACTTGCTGTTAACTTTTTTCGTGAATTTATATACGCCTATTACGCCCTGGTTTTTCAAATCTTCCAATATTTCTACTTCTGGTGTTTGAATTAAATTTCTATCAAATATTATTCCTTTAGTTGAGTTGAGGTTTTGAAAAAATGAAATTGACACTTTGCACAAGCCGCCGAAATTAGTTGTCTTAATGAATTTTTCAGCTACCTTTTGATTTTTAGTTAAAATGAGAAGACTACCATCGCGAAGCATATTTACTGACTGTACCTCAGTACTAATCGAATCTAGTGCCTTTTTTTGGCAAAAACGCTAAAATTTTCTAGTGGTTTTTCATTTTCCGCTCATTTGATAACAACATACTTGGGTTGCAATTGGTTGGTGGTAATTGGTGGTAGTACGGGGAAATCCAAAAATGTTGTATTTCTTTCTTTTTTCTTACGTTTGTTTTTCGGGCTGGCCAGTGAGTCGCAGTTCTGCAACACATTAAACCTATTCCCTACGAGGGGGAAGCGAGTGTTAGTCGATGACTGTGCGCTTAACATTTTCTTATAATTGTAATACAAGGTACGTTCCAAAGCAAGCATGACTTTTGAATATAGCGCCCCCTGGTAGCGCCATCTATATGTCGACTGGTGCGTCTTTATCGATTGTACAGTGAGAATTTCATAACAATTCATCTATTTTAAGTGAAGGACCGGAAATTCCATCGAATAAGTTTGAAAGAATTCATCAAAAATTAGTCGATATGGCGAGTGTTATGAAGACGTATAGGCCATTCAAAAGGTTTGCACCGGTATACCGGTGGCCATACGGGCCAACGAGCTAAAACACTCGTTCGACATGCTTTTGGATCGTGCAAAAAGCTGTCTTGAAGCAGAAGGAGACTATTTTGAATAAAAAAATGATTATTCCAAAAAACCATTTGTTCTGTTTCTTTGTTTTTAAGTTCTTTCCACTTTGGAACATATCTTGTAGATAGATCCGCTGTTTTTTGGGCTTGTTATATGAATGTGCTTCCCATCTATAGCTCCCAATCAATTCGGCATGCCAGTTTTTACATAAATTTTTTTTTTGCAGTGCCTCTAATTTTGTATTAGTTTGGCGGTGACAAATACACAAGGTCTGTCGCAAAAGAAACAGGACTGTCAAAACAAAACAACAAACAATTAATATTTTTCAAAAGTTATATTTTTTTACTCAAAGTAGTTTCCTCGTGCTTCGATACAGCGTTTAGCCCGGGCAATTAGCATTTCAAATAAGTGTTTAAGGTCATTTTTCGGAATGCTCTTGAGAATATCGGTCGTCGCCTTTTGGTTAGCTGAAATGTGTCCAGTGCCCTTTCATAGGCAAATGAAGTTTTCCAAATAGGTAAAAATCACAGGGTGCCAGATTAGGTGAGTAGGGTAAGTGATTACTGGTTAATATGGAGTTTTTTGTCAGAAAATTAGTACAAACGTCGACCGATGACACGGCCCATTATCGTGCAACAGGCGCCAGGTCCCTGCCTCACGGTATTGTGGTCGAGCACAACAAATGCGTGACAAAAGACGCTTCATAGCACCAAGATAAAACACAGCATTAATCGTTTGGCCAGGCGGGACGAACTCTCAGTGTACAATACCCTCAGAATGGTAAAAACAAATCAGCACTGTCTTTATTTTAGACTTCTGAAGACGACTTTTTTTCGGTGATTTGTGATCGTCACAGAGGTCCTCACGACCTTCTTGGAATCGCTTAAACCACTCATGCACATTACTACGAGATAGGCTCTGATCACCATAAACTTTTCTCATCATTTGAAATATTTCAGTAAACGTTTTCCCAAGTTTAAGACAAAATTTAATATTTACTCTTTGATCAAAATGCATTTTACGACCGATGACCAAAAGCTGCTGTCACTTTTTGATCGATAACATCGATTGTAGTTATCCAATTGTCTTAAAATTTTTACGAAAGGTCAACAAGAGATAAAACTTTGTATTTCATATACCCACCAATCGGTGGCGCCACCAGAAACAGTTATATTTAAAAAGTTCTGTTTCTTTTGCGACAGACGTTGTATGTAATATTATACTTTCATTATTTTCCGAACTGTTGAAAATCGAAGTTTGAAAGTCCAAAAAGTCATAGTGAAATTACTAATTGTGCCAAGAAACTGAAATTGTTAAGCGCTGAAGTATACCAGTGTAATAGTTATTCGACATTGACTTACATTAATGTTAATGCCAAACGAGTCTCGGGCTGAATTGCTTTTCTATTCGAAAAACGTTCTAGTCGTTGCTTTAATAAGGACAACAATATATTAATGCAAGTTTTATAAAATCATTGGCATGTAATGTTAATCGGAGGAACCCACCACCTTCGGTAGTTTCTGTGGAGCTCTTGGAACACTTCATATACCGTATTTGTAATACGCACAATAATAACAATCGGCCTCAAATATTCCAAATTATGCAGAACAACAAACAACGAAACGACAAACTACAAAACTGTGTACATAGTTACAAACGGAACAGCAGTGTTGTTTTGTGTACATGCCAGCCATTTTTATGTCGCTGTTTTCTTACAAATGTTCAAGTAGCAGGCTTCACGACTCTATTTACAGTTCACTGTCATGCAGTCATGTAGTGTCGCTCTCTATGTGTTCAGCACTCGAGAGCTTAAAATATTACAGATTGAAGTGGAAAGTAACCGTGACAAAAAGGGACAGACGACAATATCATAAAAATAATAGATGCAGAAAATTAAGATACAAATTACACAAGCAATGTGAAAATAATGCGAAGCAATCAACATCAAAATTGAAGGAAAAACTGTTGATAAGAATAAAATTTGGAACATCGAGAAAAGAACAATTGAATATAAGCAGACTATTTTTACGGAAAGTATTTGAACTTTAAACCAAAAATTCCAAAAACAAACTAATCTAAGTTCTGCTCATAAAATAATTGGAAGGTAGGTAGGAATGCTGCCACCATTCAAGTCAATTAGTACTGTATCCCCCATTTCCGTGTCATCGTTGCATTCAAACCCTTTGATGCTCTCAAGGGAATTACTTACATATATCCATTTAAGGTTTGATGCCTGATGGGTCCAAAGTTTTTTGTGTTGGGCTTGTGATAGAGCTGGGCATTTACAGTGAAAGTGTAGGAAAATAATGGACACGTAGAGTGGAAATGCCTGTGAGCTTAAAACCTTCATGAAATACTGGTGGCACGTTAAGAAAAAGTTATCTCTTTCTTCTTCCACTCTTGCCACTGTAAATACGGCTAAACTCTTAACTTATTTCATTGAACCGAATACCTACTATAAATCTAGAGTGGTAATCTAATGCCTATCACCACCCATCTCTCCTGTAAGGTCCTCGGTGAGAAGGAGTTCTCATCTATGACGGCCACTCCAGCCTGTCTATGGACACATCACTGAAGTATTGGTTTCCTTGCTTTTGGTAAAGATTACTTCGTCGGACTCATTGAGAGGTCCTGTTATCAAAATCGTTCTAGCGTTGATCGTCAAGGTGTTAATAGTTGTTGTTATCGGTATGTTTTTCTTTGTTGCGTTCATTTTTGTTCCGGAAAGAGTTGGTCGTTCGTACGAAGAGCCGTAGAGAATTGTACCTCGATACCTTGGCTTAAGGTAATGTTGATGCGGGTGTCGTCACACCCCCACAACAGAAGATGGGCGTGAAACCGAAGTTTTATTCATCCATATCCCCATTTTGAATATTGTGAAATATGCCTTTTAGTTCAAACATTGTAGTGCTAAATTAGTGTTTCTGTAGATTTTCTACAGATATAGCTCTTTCTAAGAATAATAGTATTTCAATCTAATCCAATTTGAACCCAAAAAGTCACATGACACATTCAGTTGGGTTTTCGTTCACCATATTTTTATTAGTTTTTTAATATTTTATTTCCCTCATTTTGTTTGCATTTACATTTCTAACCTATTACTACATTGCAAGTCAACACTACTACGCGAATACCACACTCAGCTTTCACTCACTCTGTTTTGTTCGTATTATATGAAATATATGCGTGTGAATTGAACATGAAATTTCCATTAGAACTGAAAATGGGCGGACAGCTTTGGCTAAATACTTACATTTGCGATGCATTCGTTGAGCTCTGCCATAGCTGTCGTCTGTCAGCCGTTCTACTGGCGTCAGTGCTGTCGCTGCCACAATTCGCAGCAGTTTGCGCTTTGCCGTTTTGGCACACGTTCGACAAACGCTGTCAGATAAAAAGAAATGACGGACTAGTGCTGCTCCTGCTGCTGGTTATTGCTGCCAACGCAAGCCATCCACACCAGGAAACAGCGCGCTCGCCTTCAGATGTTTCTTTGTGTGGTTGCACCATTCAAGTCGAAATAGCATGTAGCGATAAGGATCTGATATCTATAAATAAATTTCGCGGTTTCGAGTAGTAGAAAAATTAGTTTTATGATTGCTGTCATACCCTCAAAAACAAGGTAAGAGAAATGCACACATGGCACAAACTGATAGTCAAGATGCCAATTAGGAAATTACAACAGAAGAATTTATGTGTTAACTCTTTGAGCAGCGCCGGTTACCACTTACGAGGTGTGTTCAAAAAGTATTGCGAATCGTAACTGACAGTTTTCTTCGATTGCAGGGGCGTGGTGCATCATGAGCTCTTGCCACAGGGAAGAACGGTCAATAAGGAATATTACCTGCAAGTTATGCGCAATTTGTGCGAAGCAATCCGCCAGAAACGCCTGGATTTGTGGAAGAACAAAAATTGGCTTTGCACCACGATAACGCCCCTGCTAACACACATCGTTTCTTTTGCGCGACTTTTTGGCCAAAAACAACACACTAATGATGCCGAAGCCACCGTATTCCCCTGATCTGGCCCCCTGTGACTTTTTCTTGTTCCCTAAACTAAAGAAGCCCATGAAAGGACGACGTTACGCTTCTCTTGACGAGATAAAGACGGCATCGAAGGACGAGCTGAAGAAGATAAAGAAAAATGATTTTTTGAAGTGCTTCGAAGATTGGAAAAACCGTTGGCACAAGTGTATAATATCTCAAGGGGAACAAAATAGATATTCATGAATAAATAAATAATTTTTGAAAAAACACAAAATTCGAGATACTTTTTGAACACACCTAGTTGTAATAACTTACGGTACATTTTTTGAACCACAAGCATTTTCATATATTCCAAGTGACTCACAGGTTTGAATGTGTTCCAAATAATATAACGAATTAATGGCGCCATCATGTCAGATATTCAACTAAAGTGTCTCTGTTTTTACCCATTTTGTCGTTAATTTACGTCATTAACCTAAAAGTTGTGCATGTATGTACCAGGTTGTTCAAAAAGTTTTATCGTTCGATAAGAGAGGGTGTTGCTACCAGCCCAAAATTTTTTTGTATTGTTGGTAAACTCTTTATATTAAGTTTTCAAAAAAGTCTTGCGGTATTTTTATTGAATGATATATTGAATTAATTGAAATGGTTTATAACGGTTTGATGACTCATGCACAGCTCTTGAAAAAGATATAACATGACCCTTCCAAAAAGATATAACATGACCCGATGCGACGAATAAAACTAGAACTACGCGCTTTCAGCGCCAACTAGCGAAAATACCGCAAGATTTTTTGACAACCTATTATGAATTTTTCATTTCAATCTGTCAAATTTATTCTCTGTTTACAAGCTATTTATGTCGCCTTGTCACAGTATTTTTTTACAATGCAAATAATTGAATTGGATGGTGTAGCACCAAAAGAAATTCACGAACGAATGTTAAAAGAGTGTAAAGGTTATTCACCTACAATTAGAACAGTAGAAAGATGGGCTACTGAATTTAAACGTGGTCGTACAAGCCGTGAAGAGAACCACTTGAAGGACATCCAAAAGTCGCATCAACACCAGAAATTATAGCCAAAATACAGGATATGGTTTTAGAAGATCGTTAACTGACTGAGATAGATTTAGTAGAGGCTCTGCATGTCTTATTAGGCAGTGTAAGCCATATTTTAATTGAAATTTTGGGTTTTAGAAAACTGTGCACAATGGGTGCCGCATTTACTTACAATGGAACAAAAATACATTCGAATGAGTCTTTTTCAGAAACATTTGGAGCGTTTTAAAGAGAATAAAGTGGATTTTGTGCATCGTTTCATCACTACGGATGAGACTTGGGGCTATCACCATGATCCTGAATCAAAACAGGAGGCTAAAGAGTGGTATGAACCTGGTTGTTCTGCTTTAAAACGAGTTTGAAATCGGCCATGAAGATTATGGCATCAGTGTTTAGGTATGCGACAGGAATTAGTGTTGTGGACTACTTGCAAACTGGTAAAATAATTAATTCTGAATATCATTGCAATCTTTTGGATCAGTTGAAGGAAAACTTTTGTGAAAATAGACCCGGTTTGCTGAAGAAAAAATCCTTTTTATTCAGGACAATGCACCGTGTCACAAGAGCATTTTGACAATGGCTAAAATCCATGAAAATTTATAAAAAAAAAAGGGTAATCTGCATTAAATTATAAAAAACGCCCCTTCAACGGCGTTATATGGATGCCGCTGCTTTCTTTCGCACTGATGCAGCATCCGTCGCGTTCGTATTAATTCCAATCATACGCACGACTGGAAATTTTCGTATGCGCCCAACTACATGAAACTCACTGAACTACAAGGATTAAGGTCATTACACTTAGCCAGTTCGGTAGCGAAAACTGCTTTACAGGCCTCGAACAACCCTTGAACCTGTCCCGCTTGCCACATAGACACTAAATGTTCCACCAACTCAACCCACATATGTCGCCCTCACTTCCTTTGTCTTCGTGTTTCGTAGTTATATATTATAACTTGTTCTCCTTCAGCTTATTTATCTGGCCGTCACTCATTACTGTACAAACAATTTACTGAACGCATTGCTGCCTTTGTACTAACAAAGGAATAGGGGTAATTCACAAACTCGGCTTCCATTGGAATCTTATGCGAATTATCTCAGCTCAAACTAATTGACTAAGCATTTTCATTCAGTGATTAAGCTCACACAACTGTGATTATTACCATCCTGACTCACAACACCAACTGCTAACTAACTCATTATGCGCCAAATTAACAGCAGGTTACTAACGAATGGACGCGCCGGACTAACTTTCCACCAAAAAATATGGATTGTAGCACTTTCCGTTGTCTGCTCCCGTTATGTGGGTTATTAGTGTTAGCATATATTCCGATGTTTATACATAATACAGCGCAATTGTTTGCATGCGTTATACTTGGCAGCAGCCGGATATTGGACACTAACTAATTAGTTTTCCATAAAACTAATTAGGAACAAGAACTTCACGACCAAGTAACCAATGGCTCATACTTGTACTTTACATACGACTGCCACTACAGCCAGAAGTTCACACCCGTGATACGAACTTCCCGCATGCTAAGAACTCTTACCCACATGTCGAGGTCTCTGTTATGCCACAAGCTCTAATATTTCGTAATAAAAGAAACTTATCCTGGAACAATGTTTGCATATTATGGAAATTTATTATCAAACTAATGGCTCGGTTGAAATAATCGCCCAGCAGAGTGGTTTAGGATACGTTAGGTTCGTGAGACTACGAATAATTCAATTGGACTGCTAGAGACGCATCCTTCCTAGAACATTTAACTACGGATCAAAACGACTCTCATTTTTCACAAAAAACCAACAATTTTACAGTGCTGACTGTTATTAGGAAAACTTTAAAATACCGTTCCATGATGATTTCGTGGATAAGAATGCTATGGCTGAATATAAAAGGTCCTCTAGATTAAGAGTATATAGACACGGGAAACTTATAGTTTTCGAGATATTTGCGTTTAAAGTTGAAAATATCTACTCTTTAAAGTACCTTTTTTTCAAATTTTACACTTTTATTTTTCACTTTTATGTCCACTATAACTTTCTTCTTCTTCACTGGAGCGGAAACCGCTTACGCGATTTTAGCCGAGTTCACAACAGCGCGGCTTTTTCGCTACGTGGCGCTTGTTGGATATTCCAAGCGAAGCCAGGTCCTTTTGTTTCTTCCAACGGAGTGAAAGTCTCCATCTTCCTCTGCGTCGAATACTTTCAACATGACTTAGACGGGGTAGCCGCTGTCTTTTAACTCGCTGAGCTATGTTAATGTCGACGTATGTATATCTCTTACAGTTCATCGTTCCATTGAATGCGATATTCGCCGTGGCCAATGCGCAAAGGACCATAAATCTTTCGCAGAAATTTTCTCTCGAAAACTCGCAACGTCGACTCACCAATTGTTTTCATCGTACAAGCCTCTGCACCATACAGCAGGACGGGAATTATGAGTGACTTTTAGAGTTTGGTTTTTGTTCGTCGAGAGAGGACTGTACTTCTAAATTGCCTACTCAGTCCGAAGTAGTACATGTTGGCAGGAGTTATCCTGCGTTGGATTTCCAGGCTGAGATTGTTGGTGGTGTTTATGCTGGTTCCTAAATAGACGAAATTATCTACAACTTCACAGTTATGATTGTTAACAGTGGCGTAAGAGCCAAATCACGAGTGCGACGACTGTTTGTTTGATGACAGGAGATATTACGTCTTGCCCTCGTTCACTGCCAGACCCATTTTATTTGCTTCCTTGTCCAGTCTGGAGAAAGCAGAACTAACGGCGCGGGTGTTGAGGCCGATGATATCAATATCATCGGCATACGCCAGCAGCTGTACACTCGTCAGATTACACAGCCGTATTAGTTTTGCGGGCATACTAAATTCAGACATTGCGGCATAAAGACAGCTGCTTTTCGTACCACCGAAAGCTTTAAAATCGACGAAGAGGTGGTGTGTGTTTATTCTCTATTCATGGATATTTTCCAAGATTTGGCGCGTGGTAAATATCTGGTTGGTTGTTGTTTTGCCAGGTCTAAAGCCACACTGATAAGGTCCAATCAGTTTGTTGACGGTGGGCTTTAATCTTTCACACAATACGCTCGACAGAACCTTATATGCGATGTTGAAAAGGCTTATCTCACGGTAGTCGGCGCAGATTGTGCGGTATCCCTTTTTGTGGATTGGGAAAAGCGCACTTAAATTCCAATCGTCGGGTACGCTTTCGTCCGCCCATATTCTATAAAGAGGCTGATGCACGCTCCTCATCAGTTCTTTGCCGCCGTGTTTGAATAGCTCGGTCGGCAATCCATCGGCCTCCGCTGCTTTGTTGTTTTTCACACGGGTAATAATATCAATCAATATCTTTTCTCTACGCTGCGACACGGCACTCCTCATCTTGCCAGCTGTTTTTTTTTTTTTTTTGTTTGCAGTTTCCGATAACCAGTGGTTTCGTTTTGTAGCGCTACGTAAGGGGCTTAAAATGCCGTTCCACAATTCCCTTATACTTAGTTAATGACAGGTGCTCTCGGTGAGTAGGAGTGCAAGTAAAGTAGAAAATCGTTCGGTTATCTGTTATCTGGTTATCTGGAGCTTCTCGACGTCGAATCTTCCCTGTGTTTGTTGACGTGCGTCTTTTCGTGCCCCGAGGCGGGTGCGTATCTTGGCTGCAACAAGATAGTGGTCCGAGTCGATGAAAGGACCTCGGAGCGTCACACGCAAATCTAAGACACTGTCTTCCGTCTATCACAACATGATCGATCTGATTGGTGGTAATTCGATCCGGATACATCCAGGTAGCTTGATCAATTTTCTCATGCTAGAATTTAGTATTACAGATAACCATGGCGAAGTCGGTCAGCCTCAGCTCATATCTTCTTTGCCTACCCTGGCGTTAAAGTCGCCAAGACGATTTTGACGTAGGGGAGAGGGCAGTTCTCATAAGAGCGTTCCAAGCGCTCATAAAAGGCACCTCGCTGCGGATTGTGGCTAGACGTTCATCCACCGGAGTGAATGATAATACTCGACGACGGAGTCTCTCTCCCACCACGAATCCCACACCAAACTTGCGCTCCTTTATATGGCCACTGTAATAAATTCCACTGCTCGCCTCAGTCCTTGTCTCGTCCATCGCATTTCTTGGACGGCGGTGATGTCCGCCTTCACTCTAACGACAACAGCTGGAAAACGGCACTTTCCCAAATAAGAATCTAAACATTCCAGGGGCATGCCGTTAAATCATAATCCTTAACACGTTCACAAAAAGGGGTGTATCTCATTCGAGGCATTCACGCACGTGTATTTATGAATGTATGTGTGATCGTTTTAGTTGTGAACATTCGCATACATATAAGGGACCATTTAATAGACATAAACCTGAAGATATTTTCTTGAAATCTTTAAATTATATCAATAATTTGACAAGATATTAAAATAACTGGATAGTAAACTGCCAATTATTAAAAAAAAAAAGTAAAATTAAATTTAAGTTTCATGATTTCTCCTTAACGCTTACGACTTCAGCTACCTCAAAATTGGGAACACGGCTGCTGTAGGTACTATTTAATTGTTACTCTTTGCTTATTAGGTATTGATCACGCTCAGGACTTTTACACATTTATGTTAAATAGTAGCGAATACACATATTAGAAAATGGTGAATTGCCTACTCGATGTTTTTCTGCTCCGTTAGCCGTGCAACCAAGCATTATGAAATATTCAATTTGTACGTAGTCCTTCCTTTATGTTCTCTGCTTTTCTGATATAGCCAACTGTCTGAAACATCAGAAATTGATAATTTTTTTTATGAATTTAAGAGCGAAACTTTTCCGGTTCTGGTCATTAGATGGCGCTGTTGTTTGTTGTTAATAATACTTCAACCCACAGTAGAGGGCGCGTAAAAAAAGCTGTGACTGTTATTAGTTCACGATAGATGGCGCTAAAGTAAAATTACGCAGAAATGTTACTTAAAACTTTTGTTAACTAAAATACAAGAAATTAATGCACACATATTAAAATATTCGAAAACATTCTTTAGCTTTTTGATTTAGTAACCCATGTTTATTTAATTTTTGCAAGTCTGCCAGTCAAGCCGGGTAACCGTAATTTTTTTATTTCTTTTGTTTGCATAAATGCATGAATGACTATACATAATAATTTCATATAATCCGTGCTATATTTTGCAGCTAGTACTTCCAGATTTATAATCTGTTGCATTTGAGGCATGTGTGACTTCCAAGATATTGTGCATGGTGAAAATCTGATCCATACTAGATTTTTCAGATCTAACGCCACATTGATAAAGTCCAATCAGTTTGTTGACGATGGGCTTCAGTATTTCACACAATACACTCGATAAAACTTTGTATGCGATATTATCACATGGTATTTGGCGCAGATTGTAAAGTCTACCTTTTCGTGGATTGGGCAGAACACACTTAGGTTACAATCTTCGAGCATGCTTTAATCTGACCATATCTTATAAAGTAGGTGATGCATGCACCTTGGGTCCTACAAGAGTATGAATTACTCCTCCCGGCCGACTTCTCAATCTCTTCATACACACGCATTTCGGCCTCTTTCCTTTTTTGTCTATATAGGCGTCTCACTTCCCGCTCGCTCCGCTCGTTTTGTAGTCGAGCACAACATTGTGTGGTAGGCTTTTTATCCACTGCGACACGAAACTTTTCATCATACCAGTATCAGCCAATTTCGTTTCCCATGAAGGCCGAATTTTCTAACTGTTGTATCAAAGAGGGCACTTGTCATAAACGCGCTCCAGCCGCTCATAAGAGACATCTTTGATAATTTCTTCTTTTCTGTCGGAGCGAGGGCACAAGTCAGGGTTATCTTGAAAAATTTTGTTCTGATGCGAATTGTGGATGGACATTTATCGGCGATCGAATCTCTCGTCAACATCTTACACAAGGGTTACTCAAGTTGCCAGGCTACATGACGCAATAATAGGCATTGTATAAAGCTCTAAGGCTGTAACTGCTTACCCAGAAGCATGACTTTATCCAATTGTCCACTTGCCATGGGGTCCATTAGCGGCTTAAACAAATTTGTAATTGGCTCAAAAGGCTCATAGATTTTTTGGATTCCAAATATCAAAACGGACGGTAGAGAATTACATACAAGCATGTTCTGGAAATCGCACGATTTAAATTCGGCACCGAATTTGCAAATCGCGTGATTGAGTATTGACAAATAAAATTTGTTTCAAAGAATTTTACAAAATGAGCTTATTTACCATTGCTGCATATTTATTGACAAAAAATGAATGGAATAAAGTTCGGCGGCGAATTTTAAGGGATCATTCCAATCCTTTGGATATCCCAGATTCCGTGTAAGTATATATAAAACAAAGTTTGGAACACAAGAGATGTATTTTGTCCCAATAAAGTTTTGTTGCCTATTACAGGATAAGTAAAGAAACGTTTCTTGAAATTGTTCGTGATGTCCAACCATTCATAAATCCGTTATCTATTACGATTGAAATAAAGCTTGCTACTACTTTGAGGTACCTTGCAGAGGGAGGATTCCAGCGCTCGGTAGGAAAAGACACCAACATACATATCTCTTGCAAGAAGTACCGTGTGCAAAGTCCCTCATGAGGTGCTAAATGCTTTAGAAAAAGCACTGTGTCCAAAATGGATTAAACTACAAATGAGCGAAGAAGAAATTAGAATGTCGCAGGCACATTTTTTCAACAATTTTTGTATTTCCGGAATAATCGGTTGTGTGGACGGGACACACATAAAAATTACGAAGACCCACCAAAATGAGCAGCTGTTTTTTAACAGAAAGGGTTACTTCAACGTTAATGCGATGATTGTGAGTTACAAGTACATATGAAATTTGTTGTTGATTTAATTCACTTCTTTTACAGATTCGCGATTACAGAATGCGTATAACGGCTGTGGATGCATGCCACTCTGGCTCCAGTCATGACGCCTTTATATTTTCTTTAAGTGCTGCCAAACAATATCTTTCATCCAGGTATGTGGGCGGAGACCATAGATCTTGGCTACAAGGAGATTCAGGATATGGCTTGGAACCATATTTACTTACCCCTTATCGTGATGCAAACGCTGGGTCACCACAGCACAAATTCAATTTACAACACCCCAAGAAAAGAAATATCGTTGAGAGAGTAATCGGAGTCCTAAAGAACCGCTTTAAATGTCTTCAAACGACTATGCCATATGTCCCAGAGAAAGCTGTAAAAATTATAAATATATGCAGTGCTTTGCACAACTAGGGTTGCCACCTTTTTTTTTTGCAGTTAAAGTATGTACATTGGTTATTATAGGTAAGAAAAAAAGTACATACTATCAAAATAAAGTATAAATTATTTTTCTTTATTATTATAGTTAAAAACATATTTTGTATTGCTTTTTGCAATTTCTATCAAATTAGCATCTTTACTGAACAATTGCACAGCATCTTTGCATTCTATATTTAAATTAAAATAAATAAGTAATTCATTTTTTATTAAATTCAGAGACGCTTTGTTTCTTTCGTCTCGCCATTTGCTATTCATCACAGAAAAAACTCTTTCTGTGAATGCTGACGTGGCGGAAATCTTATCTATATGGGCCATTCCATCAATTGGCGACATGGTTTTGTACCCGTGGTTCTCCGATTTTGACGAAACTTTAGAATATCATAATATAGACTAAAATAAGAATATCTGTAAACTTTTTAGTGGCCAAAGTTGCTCCATTGTTTTTTGGCGCGCACTTCAAATTGAGATCAAACAAAAAAATGACTTTTTCTTTTATTTTTTAACGACTTCAAAATTGAGTGAAAAAAATTTTGAAGTTATCCATTTTTATGTGTCATAAATAAAAGAACATTTCGAATAATTGCCGGAAAACCCCTTAAACAGCCATTTTCTTTTTCTCATACAAACGAATGAATGTTTGTTTATTAGTAACGCTAAGAGAACGGCTGAACCAATATTGATGAAATTTTAAGAGGTTGTTCGTTGTGCATCAAGGAAGGTTTAGAAATAAAAATATCTTATACTTTTCATGAAAAGTCAGCAAATTGGATAATTCCAAAAAGAAACTTTTTTTCATAAACATTTATTTTTTTATTTTGTTTTTCAATATTTTGATTTGCAAATTATTTGAATAGTTCAATTTCGATCGCTTGCTTTTTTATTTCGGCTATTAAAAAGAAAAATTATTGAAAATTATTCAGTAAAAACTTTACGTGTGTTTCACACAAAGAGGTCAATTGCAGATTGAAATTTGTTACGAAGCCACGAAGAGGTCGCCCTAATATCGGTCGGTGTTCTTTTTGCCATCAAAGTATGGCAGCCCAAGGCAATGCAAGGCAAGACATACGTGCGATATTACGGATGGCGGTCAATTAGCAAGCGATCGTCACGATGTCACACCACGACTTTTCAAACAACAGTTACGATGTTTGTTTGACTTTATCTTGAAGCAAAGTATATGTGGTGCTGTTTGATGCTAGATGTACTCTGTTAAGTGGCAAAAAAGAGGTTTTCCGCACGCACACATTCTTCTTTGGATGATAGTAACACCAGATCCAATTGATGAAATCATTTCTCCGGAAATTCCTGATGTAGAGAAAGATCCAGTATTATATGAAGTGGTGGAAACCAATATGGTGCATGGACCTTGCTGACACTACAATCCCTTTTCTGTTTGTATGTCTGTATCCATGTGCTTTCCTTTCGGAAACACAAACTGGAAATGATGGATATCAACTCTATCGGCGTCGTTCACCAGACGACAATGGCAGAACATTCAGCATTCAACTTAGAAACGTGAATATCGAAGTTGACAACACATGGATCGTATTATATTCACCACTATTGTCTAATTCATATTCAAAACTCATATCAGTGTTTAGTATTGCAGTTTAGTGTAATCTATAAAATACGTTTGAAAGTACGTCACCACAGGAAGCAACATGGGGGTTATTGAACTTAAACGTTACGGCTGATACATAAACTACAATAAAGCGCTTTGTAGGACATTTACTTCTGCAATTCATGAACGTTTTCCGGCTGTTGTGCGTCTCACAGTTAATTTGGAGAAGGCCAAAGTGTGTACTTCAACCCAGAGAAGACAGTACAGCGGTGAAAACACCGCCAGCAACAAAATTAACATTTACGAGTTATTGCTAAACTCTCGTCGGGGATCCGTTTGCGAGGATATTCGGAAATACCTTGATATTACACATGGAATGCATCGTTGAAGAAATAATTACGCAGAAAGCAAGGCCAACCAGTAGATGGACATCCAGGTGTGTTATCAACTAATGCATTGGGACTAATTTACACAATCCACCCGAAAAACGAAAGAAACCTTCGGTTGCTATTGATAAATGTTCGCGGTTCAACTTCATTTGAGTCATTGCGTACTGTGATTGATACGGTGTGTGCAACTTTTTGAGAAGCAAACCAGGCATTACAATTGCTGGAAAATGACAATCACTGCAATGCAAACGAAGTTCGCACAATTTTCGCGATAATCATTTTGACATATTAGCCTTCAAATCCGCGTCTATTATGTGATACGAACAAAAATGAAATTGCCGAAGACATTTTACATCGTCTTCGCTAAAAATTGGAAATGTTCACGAAATATGTACTCATCACGAATATTCGGACATTGACCAAATTATCGTAACTACGATTCCTTAAGTGTACCCGCAATGTTAGCTGCCAAAAATACTGATATTGTTGACTTAAACTGAAAGATTCAAAGTCAAATTCCGGGAGACTTGCGCTCATACAAATCGATGGTTCGTCTTGAGAATGAATGAATTATCCAGTGGAATTTTTAAATTCTTTGGAGAGGCTTGGAATGTAACCGCACCATTTGCGCCTCAAAGTTGGATCTGTCGTTATTATGTTTCGCAATCTTCATGCGCCGAAACTGTGTAATGGAACCTGCCTGATTGTGACGCACCTATCGAATTCAAGGAGCAGAATGCTTGATTGTATGAATTCCTTTGAGTTCTATCGATTTACCATTTCAGTTTAAACGTATTCCGTGAAAATTGCATTTGTGATGACAGGACACAGGAAATGCTATGTTTTTCACACGGTCGCGTGCTCATGAGTTGGAAAACCATCTTTTCTATACACCGGAACAGAAACCAAAACTGTGGTTGATCAATGCATTACATTGAAAAAAAAAAAAACTTAAATTCAACTTTGTTTCCATTTCAAAACACAGGACAACGGCTGCGGGGTCAGCTAGTTGTACATAAATCAAAAATGAATAGCAAACTGTGTTGGTAAGCGCATAACTCAAGAACGCCCGTACTAATTTCTTCCATTTCTTTTTTCTAAATGTTCGTTGAGGTTCAGGGATGGTTTTTACGGCAAAAAAATTTCGAATAATTGCCGGAAAACCCCTAAAAGCAGCCGTTTTCTTTTTCCCATACAAAAAAAATGAATGTTTGTTGGTTAGTAACGCTAAGAGGACGGCTACACCAATCTTGATTAAATTTTCAGAAGTTGTTCCCTGTGGAACGGGTAAGATTATTTCTAAATCTATGCTAAATATTTCAAAAAGTAACTTTTTTTCATACAAATTTTATTTAAACTTTTGTTTGTTTTGTGTTTCAATATTTTGATATGTAAATTATTTGAATCATTCAATGGTCGCTTGCTTTTTTATTCCGGCTATTCAAAAGAAACATTTTTGATAATTAATTAGTGAAAACTCTATGTGTGTTTCACACAAAGTGATCAATTGCAGATTGAAATTTGTTACGAAGCCACTAAGAGGTCGCCGTAATATCGGTCGGCGTTCTTTTTGCCATCAACGTATGGCAGCCCAAGACCAGGCAAGGCAAGAAGTACTCCCAAGATGCGGTGACATACGTGCGGAATTATGGATCGCGGTCAATCAGCAAGCGATCGTCACGATGTCACAGCACGACTTTTCAAACAACAGTTAAGATGTTCGATGGACTTTATCTTGAAGCAATGTACATATATGTGGTGCTGTTAGATGCTAGATATATTCTGTTGCGTGGCAAAATAGAGGATTACCACACGCACATATTCATTTTTGGATGGTGGATGGTTGTTACACCAGATCAAATTGATGAACTCATTTCTGCGGAAATTCCTGATGCAGAGAAAGATCCAGTATTATACGAAGTGATGAAAACCAATATGGTTCATGGACCTTGCAGACACCACAATCCCACTTCGTTTTGTATGTCTGACAATAAATGTACGAAACACTATCCACGTGCTTTTCTTTCGGAAACATAAGCTAGAAATTATGGATATCAACTGTATCGGCGTCGCTCACCAGACGGCAATGGAAGAACTTTTACCATTCAATTTATAGCCGTGAATATCGAACAACACATCGAAGTTGACACCACATGGATCGTACCATATTCGCACTGTTGTCTAATTCACATTCAAAAGTCATGTCAATGTTGCGTATTGAAATCGATAAAATACGTTTGTACTAACGTCACCAAAGGAAGCAACATGACGGTTATTAGTCACGAACGATACGGTCGATACCTGAACTGCAATAAAGCGCTTTGTAGGGTATTTACTTTTGCAATTCATAAACGTTTTCCTACTGTTGTGCATCTCGCAGTTAATTCGGAGAATGACCACAGAGTCTATTTCTACCCAGAGAATACAGTATATCCAGTAGAAACAGCGCCACCAACAAATTTAATATTAATGAGTTTTTTCTCAACTTTCGTCAGTGAGCCGTGTGCGAGAACTTGCTCGATGCAAGGCCAACCAGTAGATGTACATCCAGGTGTGTTCTCAACTAATGCATAAAGACGAATTTACACAATTCACCCGAAAAACGACCTTCTACCTTCGGTTGCTATTGATAAATGTTCGCGGTTCTACTTCATTTGAGTATTTGCGTACTGTGAATAATACGGTGTGCGGATCTTTTTGAGTATGATGCCAGCAATTACAATTGCTGGAACATGGTAATCACTGGAATCAAACGATAGACGATGCGATAGCTACTTCGAATGCCACTGAAGTTCGCACACTTTTCGCGATGATCAGCTTTAAATCCGTCTTAGTTATGGTATACGCTAAGAATTGGAAATGTGTCAATACCGGTTATACTTCCGGTGGTTTGATATCAATTCTATATGCCGTTTATGAATTCACGAATGACGAACTCATCACGAATGTTTATACGAATATTGGCCAAATTATCGTAACTACCATTCCTTAAGTGCATGGGCAATGTTAAACTGGAAGATTCAAAGAGACTTGCGGTCATAGAAATCGATCGATCGTCTTGACAATGAAGACGACACCGCGAATTATTCAGTGGAATTTCTAAATTCTTTGGAGAGGTTTGGTATGACACTGCATCATTCGCGTCTCAAAATTGGGTTGGATCAAAATTGGAAATGCTATGTTTTTCACACGGCCAGGTATACGAGTTGGAAAACCATCTTCTACATTTACGCACCGGAACAGTAACCAAAAAATGTTGTTTATCAAGCTGCGTTACATCGAAAAAAATAAAAAATTAAATGGTAAATTTAACTTTGTTTTCATTTCAAAGCACATAATTTCACACAGGACAACGGCTGCGGTGTCAGCTAGTAGACAATAAAAATGAAATTACCTTATACAAGTTTAAAAATTTATCATCACTCATATTAAATACCTGCTGCCTTTTTTGTGCAGTTGATAGCTCTGCAAAACCCATAGAAGTACATAAATGATTATAAACTTGGTTTAATAAAGCGATTTCTCCATAAAGATCTTTCATGTCCACATTAGGTTTTTGCAGATTTAAATTTTCAATTATGTTTACAGTATTGTCAAATTCTTTATTACTCTTTAAATTTATATTACCCAGTGTAGATAACCAGTTCGTGTTATTAAAATCAAACCATTTATTCAGGTACATTAGGGATTCGTCAATAAATAATAAAAAATTCCCTTGAATTTTTCTAGTCAGTTCCGATGAAGATAACAGTTTAATTTTTTTTTCCTGTTTCATAGCCAAAAAACAGATCTTGTTTTCTTTGTGTTAATTGATTTCTAAGATTAACCATAATCCCATAAATATCTAAAATTGTTATGCAATTGCCTTCAAGACATATCACAGCTTTAAAATAAAATAAATTAAATAATTTTAATAAGTGACTACAAAAATGCAAATAAATTTCAATCATATCTTCTCAGTATCATTGAGCATCATTAAATCTTGTATCTGCGCTGTCAAACTGCTGAAGTGACAGCTTCTAGCTTTCGATACATGGCAAACTAGACAGTATTCTATATCTAGTAAGCTATAAGCAATGTGGAGTCTCCACAGGCAATGGGCACGGCAATGCAGCTAGTATTCTCTGTATTCTATACTGTCGAGATGCCCCGTAATTGTACAAAACGAGTGCTTGAGTGATGTGGCACCGTCGGGTGGCAACATCGATTCAGCACTAAATCACCAATCTATAAATTTCGTTTAACAAATTCATCGACTAAACTTTTCAAAATCTCAAAGAAATCAAATCATGCGAAATAAAGTATTTTTGTGAACTTTATTGTTCTCATAAAGTATAGAGTACAATTACCTGAAATAACGTAAAATACTTTATAATAATGTACGGGTGGCAAGCCTATGCATAACATTTGTCGCCATTATAACCTGGATGTCTTTGCTTTAGATGTAGTGGACGATTTTCTGGACGAAGAAGTTGCTGATCATAGCAGCCATCTACAAACTGCCGCTCTATCCATTCGAGATGAAATCGCAAATAACTTAACGCGTATAGTTAAATTTTCATTTTTTTTATTCAATAAAAAACAATAAAAACATCACACATGACTGAGATCATTTAATACTATTAATAATTAATAAAATTAATTATTCGGTATTTTTAGTATTTGGTTTTAAATAAATATCCCTTTAGACTCGAATTTCTTCAATTTCTAGCATCTTTTGCTTAATAATATTGTTAGCGATCAAGCTTTCCTGCTTGGCCAGATAATACTTTCGACGATCGTCGTTTTGTTCGGCAATAAGCTGGATTTGTTGCGCCACTAATTTCGTCAATTTATCCATATTTGCAGAAAGAAGCTGCAATGTATAGGATATCTTCTCAACTGCACCTGCTTCTGTTGCCATGTGCTTTTTGAGGCAATCTTGCACACTGTCCTCATGCCGTCGTTTGCGTGGTGTGGACTTTGGTCCGCCGCTGGCAATTTCATCAATACTTAAAATGGCATCCAAAGAATCGTTTTCGACATCAACAGAATTAAAGCTCACTCCAAATGAAGCGCTATTTGCAATGCCTTCCACCACCGTGTAAATTCCACATATTCGAGCAACTTCTTCCTTACTGGGGGTCAGGGTTAATTTATTGAATTGCCCTCCTCCAGTAGCTGCAGCCTTTCCAATCGGACCATACCTATTAAAAAAATGTTAATGCAGTTCACATATGTATGTACATACATGATATTTTTCTCACTTTTTTCCAGCCGTTAACGTCTTTTTTTTATTTTTATTTATTTAAGAAAAATATTTTCCTGAGTTTGGTTTTTATGTTTTCCCCTAAAATAAGAAAAGGAAAGTATTAATTTTTGTGAAGAAATCCAAATAACTGGCTCAAATACTTACATTTTAAGTTTTCCAAGCAAATTCAATAATTTTCTTTTTTTATTAATTTAGACTTACTTCACCGCTTGAAATACAATAATCCAATAATTTCGCGCTCTTATTTTTGACCGATATCAAAACGTCAAACAATTTGCGAAATCGATTTCTAGAACATGCCATATCGCACCGATTTCATGTTCGAAAAATATGTATTCGTAATCGCAAAGTGGTATTCAGAACACCGTCTCACGATTTCATTATCATTTTCATGCGAAAACGATTTCTGGAACATGCCTGATAGTTTTTTTTTGAATACTTTAAAAGCTAGTCACGTTCTCAAAAGATCCTGGCTGAAAATGGAGTCTTAAATATAAAATTCAGTTCAGTGGACTTTCCTGCACATCCTGATTTCAGGGTTATTCCTTCAGAGCCCAAAAGCATGGACATCTTTTACAAGTCTAAATTTCTGACTTATGTATGTAGGTATACCCGCACGGACGCACAAATGCTACATCCAAACCGTCTACAGTCAGTACAATGTTCAATTCATCAGCCAGAAGAAAAGCTTCAATGAAATGAATACGATCGACATGTTTGAGTAGGTATTAAAATTCAAATAGTTAAAAATTTGAACAGAATTCTAGGATCAAACAAAGAAAATAATGGTCTCACATTATTTAAACATTAATGAATGAAAGATGAATAATTTGAACGAAACGAAATCATGTGGAAGCTGTCAAAATTCATGACAGTGACCAAATGTCAAAGTGCACTGACAGCGAACGAGAAACTTTCGCGGCCAACTGACAGTCCATTGAATACACGGACGAAAGCAAAAGTTCGTCGACAGATTCAACGCACCAATCGACAGAGAAGGGTTACGCGCAAACCACTTTCAAACAAACTTCCGTAGGTTGAGGCATGGAGAGATTGAGAGTGGAATAACAGTGGAAAGGGAGAATTTGTCGAAACAACGCAGCTAGTTTTAAATAAGAAATCAGCAATGCCTGAAAATCAACAGTTTTATATTTCGAAACATGAAACGTCAATGTTGTTACATTAACGTAATTTCCACTACAAACACGGAAAGCCGCTTGGCATTATTTGCTTGGTTGCAGCTTCGACTGGCGCTGGCTGACTGACTGGCAGTGGATTACGTGATCAGAAATTTAATATTTTATTAACACACATACAACCCTGCATATTCCTGTATACATATTGTATGAGTATTTGTAAAGCAGTAAGAGAGAATAAACAAATGATCGCAGAAGGACAGAAATAATAGGGATTGACAGAAGAAAAAAAGAGATGAGAAGAACAGAGCTGAAAATATGAGAGTAAACAAATCGAGCGTAAAGTCTCCAAACAAGTGATGCGTCGCACCGAACGGTACATTCTGCATCCTCTAGCATTATCTGCGCAGCCAGATACGCTGTGTGGTAAAAAGAAATACGTTTAAACAAAAAATTAAAATAAATGCAAACAAATTAAAGAAAAATTACGTACATTGCGGGACTGAGCTGCGTAAGTATACGAGGGCTACTCGAGAAATCACAGAAAATTCGTAATTCGAGGCTAAATTGTTGACGTGCCGTTGATGAAACTTAGTGTATTGTATCTCCAGTTTCACTAGGTTAGGTTAAGTTAAGGGGTAGTATGGTAAAATTTTTTAAAACATCCAAAACAAATTTTTTGCTTTACTTCAAAGCCTTAATAATAACGTAGAAACCTTCCTTTGACTCAGATGGTAACGGAAAGTTTTTAAAAATGAGATCCGCCGCAAGATGCAGTGCGCTCGAGTAGCACAGCCAGCGATCTTTAAACGCGTTTTTCACGAAACATTGTTTTTTGAACTGGTACTCACTATTCCAGCATATCTCCTAGGCTGATTTGTCTTATTTTTTTTGGAATTTTCAGAACAGACTTGGCTATCTAATGACCTATAATCATCATTGTGAATAAATATTTGACTACATTATGGCACAATTGGTAACAAACAACAGGCGAAAAAAGAATTGAAAGCTTCACTACTTGTTTATTAATCAATGAATTGTTTCAGTCGAAGGTCATCTAGATATTTACTCTAAACCTAGCTGGCCCAGCAGCCGTTGTCCTGCGTGAAATTATGTTATGTGTTCTCAAATGAAAAGAAAGTTGAATTTATCATTTGTTTGTTTGTTTTTTTCAATGTACTCGTATGTAAGGCAGCTTGATAAACAACATTTTTTGTTTCTGTTGTTGTGTACAGAAAAGATTGTTTCCAACTCGAGAGCATGCCACTTATATCTGGCCGTGTGAAAACATGGCATTTCCAAATTTTACCACACACTATGCGACTATCCTTGTGTCATCTCAAATGCAATTTTCACTGGAAACGGAATACGTTGGAACTGAAATGGTAAATCCCTAGAACTCAAAGGAATTCGTAGAATCAAGCATTCTTCCCCCTTGATTCTAAAGCTGCATCACAATCAGTCGGGTTCGATTACAAAGTTTGGCGTATGAACATTGCGAAACATAATAATGACAGATCCAACTTTGAGACGCAAATGATGCGGTGGCATACCAAGCCACTTCAAAGAATTTAGAAATTTCACTAGATAATTCATTCATTGTCCAGACGAACCATCGATTTTATGAGCGCAAGTCTCCCGGAATTTGACTTTGAATCTTCCAGTTTAAGTCAACAATATCGGTATTTTTGGCAGCTAACATTGCGGGTACACTTAAGGAATCGTAGTTACGATAATTTGGCCAATGTCCGAACATTCGTGATGAGTTCATATTTCGTGAACTGATAAACGGCAGATGAAATTGATATCTAACCACCGGAGTATCAACCGGAATTGATCCATTTCCAATTTTTAGCGAAACGATGTAAAATGTCTTCGGCAATTTCATTTTTGTTCGTATCACATAATAGAAGGGATTTGAGGGCTGATACGTCGAAAAAATTGTCGCGAGAAGTGTGCGAACTTCTTTGCATTCCAGTGATTATCATTTTCCAGCAATTGAATTGCTGGCTTGCTTCTCAAAAAGTTGCACACACCGTACCATTCACAGTACCAATGACTCAAATGAAGTTGAACCGCGAACATTAATCAATAGCAACCGAAGGTAGAAACAATCGAGTTTTTCGGGTGGATTGTGTAAATTCGTCTCAATGCATTAGTCGATAAACACCTGGATGTCCATCTACTGGTTGGCCTTGCCTTCTGCGTAATTATTTCTCAACAATGCATTCCATGATAAATCAAGGTATTTCCAAATATCCTCGGAAACGGATCTCCGACGAAAGTTGAGCAAAAACTCGTAAATGTTAATTTTGTTGCTGGCGATGTTTCCACTGACTGTACTGTATTCTCTGGGTTGAAGTACACACTTTGGCCTTCTCCAAATTAACTGTGAGACGCACAATAGCCGGAAAACGTTCATGATTTGCAGAAGTAAATGTCATACAAAGCGCTTTATTGTAATTTATATATCAATCGTAACGTTCAAGTCCAATAACCCCCACGTTGCTTCCTATGGTGACGTACTTTCAAACGTATTTTATCGATTACACCAAACTGCAATACAAAACACTGATATGAGTTTTGAATATGAATTACACAATAATGGTGAATATAGTACGATCTATCTGTTGTCAACTTCGATATTCACTCTTCTAAATTGAATGCTGAATGTTCTGCCATTGTCGTCTGGTGAGCGACGCCGAAGAGTGGATATCCCTCATTTCTACTTTGAGTTTCCGAAAGAAACATAGATACTGTTTCGTGCATTTATTTATTGTGAAACATACAAACCGAAGTGGAATTGTGGTGTCCGCAAGGTCCATGAACCATATTGGTTTTCATCAATTCGTATAATACTGGACCTTTCTCTGCATCAGGAATTTCCGCATGACTGAATGATTTCATCGATTTGATCTGGTGCAACCACCATCCACCATCCAAAGAAGAATGTGTGCGTGCGGCAAACCTCTCTATTGCCACTCAATAGCGTACATTTATCATCTAACAGCACCATATATACGTTGCTTCAAGATAAAGTCTGTCGAAGGTGTTGCTTGAAAAGTCTTGCTGTGACATCGTGACGATCGCTTGCTGATTGACCGCGATCCATAATACCGCACGTATGACATCGCATCCTGGGTACTCGGTCATGTGCCTTGGGCTGCTAATGTATGTTGATGGAAAAAAGAACGCCGACCGATATTAGCGCGACCTCTTCGTGGCAAATTTCAATCTGTAATTGATCACTTTGTGTGCAACATACATACCGTTTTCACTAAATAATTTTCAAAAATTTTTGAAGCAAACGAAAAATTTGAACGATTCAAATAATTGAAAAACAAAAAAAAAATGAAAAAAAATTTGTATGGTAAAAATTAAATTTTTGGAATTTTCCAATTTTCCGACTTTTCCTCACGAAAAGCATACAGGTTTCTTATTTCTAAACCTTCCCCGATCTACACAAAACATTCTCTGAAAATTTCAGCAAGATTGGTGCAGTCGTTCCCACAGCGTTACTAATAAACCAACATTCATTCGTTTGTATGGAAAAAAGAAAAGGGCTGTTTTCAGGGGGTTTCCGGCAGTTATTCGAAAAAACCATGTTTGAACCTCAACGAACATTTAGAAAAAAGAATTGGTCAAATTGGTACAGACGTTTTTGAGTTATGCGCTTACCAACACATTTTGCGATTCATTTTTATATATGTATGTATAAGGCTAGCTGACCCCGCAGCCGTTGTCCTGTGAGAAATTATGTGTTTTGAAATGAAAACAAAGTTAAATTTACAATTTAATTTATTATTTTTTTCGAAGTAACGCAGCTGGATAAACAACATTTTTTGGTTTCTGTTCCGGTGCGTAAGTGTAGAAGATGGTTTTCCAACTCGTATACCTGGCCGTGTGAAACACATAGCATTTCCAATTTTGATCTAACCCAATTTTGAGACGCAAATGATACAGTGTCATACCAAGTCTCTCCAAAGAATTTAGAAATTCCACTGAATAATTCGCGGTGTCGTCTTCATTGTCAAGACGATCGATCGATTTCTATGACCGCAAGTCTCCCGGAATTTGACTTTGAATCTTCCGGTTTAACATTGCGCATGCACTTAAGGAATGGTAGTTACGATAATTTGGCCAATATTCGTATATACATTCGTGATGAGTTCGTCATTCGTGAATTCATAAACGGCATATAGAATTGATATCAAACCACCGGAAGTATAACCGGTATTGACACATTTCCAATTCTTAGCGTAGCTTAAAAGCTGATCATCGCGAAAAGTGTGCGAACTTCAGTGGCATTCGAAGTAGCTATCGCATCGTCCATCGTTTGATTCCAGTGATTACCATGTTCCAGCAATTGTAATTGCTGGCATCATACTATTCACAGTACGCAAATACTCAAATGAAGTAGAACCGCGAACATTTATCAATAGCAACCGAAGGTAGAAGCAATCGTCGTTTTTCGGGTGAATTGTGTAAATTCGTCTTTATGCATTAGTTGAGAACACACCTGGATGTACATCTACTGGTTGGCCTTGCATCGAGCAAGTTCTCGCACACGGCTCACTGACGAAAGTTGAGAAAAAACTCATAAATATTAATTTTGTTGGTGGCGCTGTTTCCACTGGATATACTGTATTCGCTGGGTAGAAATAGACTCTGTGGTCATTCTCCAAATTAACTGCGAGATGCACAACAGTAGGAAAACGTTCATGAATTGCAAAAGTAAATACCCTACAAAGCGCTTTATTGCAGTTCACGTATCGACCGTATCGTTCGTGACTAATAACCGTCATGTTGCTTCCTTTGGTGACGTTAGTACAAACGTATTTTATCGATTTCAATACGCAACATTGACATGACTTTTGAATGTGAATTAGACAACAGTGCGAATATGGTACGATCCATGTGGTGTCAACTTCGATGTGTTGTTCGATATTCACGGCTATAAATTGAATGGTAAAAGTTCTGCCATTGCCGTCTGGTGAGCGACGCCGATACAGTTGATATCCATAATTTCTAGCTTATGTTTCCGAAATAAAAGCACGTGGATAGTGTTTCGTACATTTATTGTCAGACATACAAACCGAAGTGGGATTGTGGTGTCTGCAAGGTCCATGAACCATATTGGTTTTCATCACTTCGTATAATACTGGATCTTTCTCTGCATCAGGAATTTCCGCAGAAATGAGTTCATCAATTTGATCTGGTGTAACAACCATCCACCATCCAAAAATGAATATGTGCGTGTGGTAATCCTCTATTTTGCCACGCAACAGAATATATCTAGCATCTAACAGCACCACATATATGTACATTGCTTCAAGATAAAGTCCATCGAACATCTTAACTGTTGTTTGAAAAGTCGTGCTGTGACATCGTGACGATCGCTTGCTGATTGACCGCGATCCATAATTCCGCACGTATGTCACCGCATCTTGGGAGTACTTCTTGCCTTGCCTGGTCTTGGGCTGCCATACGTTGATGGCAAAAAGAACGACGACCGATATTACGGCGACCTCTTAGTGGCTTCGTAACAAATTTCAATCTGCAATTGATCACTTTGTGTGAAACACACATAGAGTTTTCACTAATTAATTATCAAAAATGTTTCTTTTGAATAGCCGGAATAAAAAAGCAAGCGACCGAAATTGAATGATTCAAATAATTTACATATCAAAATATTTAAACACAAAACAAACAAAAGTTGAAATAAAATTTGTATGAAAAAAAGTTACTTTTTGAAATAGTCCAAATTTCCGACTTTTCTTCACGAAAAGCATAGATTTAGAAATAATCTTCCCCGTTCCACATGGAACAACTTCTGAAAATTTAATCAAGATTGGTGTAGCCGTTCTCTTAGTGTTACTAACCAACAAACATTCATTTTTTTGTATGGTAAAAAGAAAACGGCTGTTTTTAGGGGTTTTCCGGCAATTATTCGAAATTTTTTTGCCGTAAAAACCATCCCTGAACCTCAACGAACATTTAGAAAAAAGAATTGAAGAAATTAGTACAGGCGTTGTTGAGTTATGCGCTTACCAACACATTTTGCTATTAATTTTTATATATAAGATAAAATCTGTCCCGTTAGTTTCAGATCATCCACAATAGAGAAATCGTGGATAAAATTTTTAAAGATGGCTTCCGGTCACCCATATCTCAAATAAAAATGTTTGTGAAAAAAAATTTAAAAGAGGGTTGATTTTATCATACTACCCCCTTAAGAAGTCGATACTAACAGGGATCTCACTTGGACAGCTTAAAACGCTGGGCCGTTGTGTCACCTAAATCTTTTTCATAACAGATCATAATAACGACAAAACCATTTGAACCTATAACAGATTTGTTGAGATGGCTAATGTAAAATTCTACTATACTTTCTGGTTCGCCAGAGGTAGGACTATTGAGATGTTTCAGCCTCAGTCTTGCAAAAGCTAGGTAATGGAGGAGAAAGTGTAGGTGTAACCGGGTTCACAACCGGGTTTTTATGTTAATTGTTTTAGATTTGGGACTTAAGCAATTTCACATATTATTATAGGATTTAATAAAAGAGAAGAAGTGTTCAAGTCATTAGTAAGAGCTGACGCGCATTTGTGCGACTTTAAAAAGCATTAAATCTCTTGTATACTAGCTGACCCCACAGCCGTTGTCCTGCGTGAAATTATGTATTTTGAAATGAAAAAAGGGTACATTCATCATTTCATTTTTGGGTTTTTTTTTGTTTTTAATATAACGCAGCTTTATAAACAACATATTTTGGTTTCTGTTCCGGGGTACAGAAAAGATGGTTTTCCAACTCGTGAGCGCGCCACGGCCGCATGAAAAACATAGCATTTCCAAATGTATGCCTCACACTATGCGACTATCTTTAGGTCCTGTTGATTGTCATCTCAAATATAATTTTTACTGGAAACGGAATACGTTTGAACTAAAATGGGAAATCGTTAGAACTCAAAGGAACTCTTAGAATCAAGTATTCTCCCCCTTTTATTGGATAGGTGCGTCATAATCACTCGGGTTCCATTACACAGTTCCGGCAGGTAAAGATTGCGAAACATAATAACGACGGATCCTTCTTTGAGACGCAAATGATGCGGTGGCATACCAAGCCTGTCCAAAGAATTTAGAAATACCACTGGGTATTTCACGGCGTCGTCTTCATTGCCGATCGATTTGTATGAGCGCAAGTCTCCCGGAATTTGACTTTGAAACTTCCAGTTTAAGTCGACAACATTGGTATTTTTGGCAGCTAATATTGCGCGTGCACTTAAGGAATCGTAGTTACGATAATTTGGCTAATGTCCGAACATTTGTGATGAGTTCATCTTTCGTGAATTGATAAAGGGAAGATGGAATTGATATCGAACCACCGGAAGTATCAACCGAAATTGTACCATTTCCAATTTTCAGCGAATGTCGATGTTTTTACCGAAAAGTATGCGAACTTCATTTTTATTCCAGTGATTAACGTGTTCCAGGAATTGTAATTGCTGGCTTACTTCTCCAAAACTTGCACACATCGAACCATTCACAGTACGCAATGACTCAAATAAAGTTGAACCGCGTACATTAATCAATAGCAACCGAAGGTAAAATCAATCGTCGTTTTTCGGGTGGATTGTGTAAATTCGTCCTAATCCATTACTTAATAAGACACCGGGATGTCAATCTACTGGTTGGCCTTGCTTTTTGCGTAACTATTTCTTCGACGATGCATTCCATACATAATATCAAGGTATTTCCGAATAGAGCAATGCTCTCACAAACAGATCACTGACGAAAGTTGAGAAAAAAATCGTCATGTTAATTTTGTTGCTGGCGATGTTTCCACTGGCTATACTGTATTCTCTGGGTTGTAATACACTCTTTGGCCATTCTCCAAATTAACTGTAAGACGCACAAGAGTCGGAAAACGTTCATGAGTTGCAAAAGTAAATATCCTACAAAGCACTTTATTGCAGCTCACGTATCGACCCTATCGTTTAAGACCAATAATCGCCATGTTGCTTCCTTTGGTGACGGACTTTCAAAAGTATTTTATCGATTTCACCAAACTGCATTACTAAACACTGATATGAGTTTTGAATATGTATTAAACAATAATGGTGAATATAGTACGATCCATGTGTTTTCAACTTCGATATTCACTTTTCTAAGTTGAATGCTGAATGTTCTGGAATTGTCGTCGGGGGAGCGACGCCGATAGAATTGATATCCATCATTTTTAGTTTGTGTTTCCGAAAGAAAAGCACATGGATAGTGTTTCGTGCATTTATTGTTAGACATATAAACCGAAAAGGGATTGTAGTGTCCGCAAGGTCCACGCACCATATTGGTTTCCACTACTTCATATAATACTGTATTTTTCTCTACATCAGGAATTTCCGGAGAAATGATTTTATCAATTTGATCTGGTGTAACCATCATCCAAAGATCGCTTGCTGATTAACCGCGATCCATAATTCTGCACGTGTGTCACCTCATCTTGGGAGAGCTTCTTGCCTTGCCTTGGGCTGCCAAACTTTGATGGCAAAACGAACACCGACCGATATTAGGGCGACCTCTTGGTGGCTTCGTGACAAATTTCAATCTGCAATTGACTTCTGTGTGTGAAACTCAAGTAAAGTTTTCACTGAATAATTTTCAATAATTTTTCTTTTGAATAGCCGGAATTAAAAAGCAAGCGACCGAAATTGAACTATTCAAATAATTTACAAATCAAAATATTGAAAAACAAAACAAACAAAAATTGAAAAAAAAAAATGTTTATGGAAAAAAGTTACTTTTTGGAATTATCCAATTTGCCGACTTTTCATGAAAAGTGTAAGATATTTTTATTTCTAAACCTTCCTAGATCCACAACGAGCAACCTCTTAAAATTTCATCAATATTGGTTCCGCCGTTCTCTTAGCGTTACTAACGAACAGACATTCATTCGTTTGTATGAGAAATCGAAAAGGGCTGTTTTTAGGGGTTTTTCCGCAATTATGCGAATTTTTTTCTCCGCAGAAACCATCCATGAACCTCAGCGAACATTTAAAAAAAATAATTATCAAATTTAGTTCAGTTGTATGAAAGTTATGAGCATACATACATTTTAACGATTCATTTTTATTTATATACTAGCTGACCCCGCAGCCGTTGCCCTGCGTGAAATTATGTGTTTTGAAATGAAAAGAAAGTTAAATTTACCATTCCATTTTTTTTTTTTCAATGTAGAACAGTTTGATCAACAACATTTTTTGGTTTCTGTTCTGGTGTACAGAAAAGATGGTTTTCCAACTCGTGAGCACGCCACGCATATCTGACCGTGTGAAAAACATAGCATTTCCAAATTTATGCCACACACTATGCGAATATCCTTATGTCCTGTCATCTCAAACGCAATTTTTACTGGAAACGGAATACGTTTGAACTGAAATGGCAAATCGATAGAACTCAAAGGTGTGTCACAATCAGTCAGGTTCCATTACACAGTTTCGGCGCGTGAAGATTGCGAAACATAATAACAACAGATTCAACTTTGAGATGTAAATGGTGCGGTGGCATACCAAGCCTCTCCAAAGAATTTAAAAATTCCACTGGATAATTCACGGCGTCGCCTTCATTGTCAAGACGATCGATCGATTTGTGTGAGCGCAAGTCTCACGGAATTTGACTTTGAAGCTAACAGTGCGCGTACCTTTAAGGAATCGTAGTTACGATAATTTGGCCAATGTCCGAACATGCATTGATGAGTTCATATTTCGTGAACAGATAAACGGCAGATGGAATTGATATCAAACTACCGGAAGTATCAATCGGAATTGTCCCTTTTCAAATTTTTAGCGAAGACGATGTAAAATGTCTTCGGCAATTTCAGTTTTGTTCGTATCGCATAATAGACGCGTATTTGAAGGCTGATATGTCGAAATGATTATCGCGAAAAGTGTGCGAACTTCATTTGCATTCAAGTGATTATCATTTTCCAGCAATTGTAATTGCTGGCTTGCTTTTCAAAAAGTTGCACACACCGTATCAATCACAGTACGCAATGACTCAAATGAAGTTGAACCGCGAACATTTATCAATAGCAACCGAAGGTAGAAACAATCATCGCTTTTCGGATAGATTGTGCAAATTCGTCCCAATGCATTAGTTGATGACACACCTGTATGTCCATCTACTGGTTGGCCTTGCTTTCTGCGTAATTATTTCTTCAACGATGCATTCCATGTATAATATCAAGGTATTTCCGAATGTCTTCGCAAACGGATCTCCGACGAAAGTTGAGCAAAACTCGTAAATGTTAATTTTTTTGCTGGCGGTGTTTCCACTGGCTGTACTGTACTCTCTGCGCTGAAGTACACACTTTGGCCTTCTCCAAATTAACTGTGAGAACCTTCATGAATTGCAGAAGTAAATGTCCTAAAAAGCGCTTTATTGTAGTTTATGTATCAACCGTAACGTTCAATTCCAATAACCACCATGTTGCTTCCTATGGTGACGTACTTTCAAATGTATTTTATCGATTACACCAAACTGCAATACTAAACACTGATATGAGTTTTGAATTAGACAATAATGGTGCATATAGTACGATCCATGTGTTGTCAACTTCGATATTCACTCTTCTAAATTGAATGCTGAATGTTCTGCCATTGTCGTCTGGTGAGCGACGCCGATAGTGTGGATATCCATCATTTCCACTTTGTGTTTCCGAAATAAACGTGGATACTGTTTCGTGCATTTATTGTCAGACATACAAACCGAAGTGGGATTGTGGTGTCCGCAAGGTCCATGAACCATGTTGGTTTTCATCACTTTCTGCATCAGGAATTTCCGCGTGACTGAATGATTTCATCAATTTGATCTGGTGTAACCACCATCCACCATCCAAAGAAGAATGTGTGCGTGCGCAAACCTCTCTTTTATCACTCAACAGAATACATCTTACATCTAACAGCGCCATATATACGTTGCTTCAAGATAAAGTCCATCGAAGCTGTTGCTTGAAAAGTTTTGCTGTGACAGTGGGACGATTGCATCCTGGGAGTAATCGGTCATGTGCCTTGGGCTGCTAATGTATGTGGATGCCAAAAAGAACGCCGACCGATATTAGCACGACCTATTCGTAGCATCATAACAAATTTCAATCTGTAATTGATTACTTTGTGTGCAACACACATAACGTTTTCACTGAATAATTTTCAAAAATTTTTGACGCAAACGACAAATTTGAACTATTCAAATAATTGAAAAACAAAACCAAAAAATAAAAAAAAAAAAAATTTGTATGGAAAAAATTAACTTTTTGGAATTTTCCAATTTTCCGACTTTTGCTCACAAAAAGCATAGAGGCTTTTTATTTCTAAACCGTCCCCGACCCACACAGAACATTCTCTGAAAATTTCATCAAGATTGGTTTAGTCGTTCACATAGCATTACTAATAAACCAACATTAATTCGTTTGTATGGAAAAAAGAAAAGGGCTGTTTTTAGGGGGTTTCCGGCAATAATTCGAATTTTTCCTGCTGTAAAAACCATCTTTGAACCTCAACAAACATTTAGAGAAAAGAATTGGTCAAATTGGTCCAGGCGTTGTTGAGTTATGCGCTTACCAACACATTTTGCGATTCATTTTTATATATAAGATGTATGTAGATTTCCGGTATCCAACAGTAACTTTTCTGACTATGGAAGCTACTATGGCGTAGGGTTGATGGAAGTTCCTACTTCTAGGAAAAAGGCCGATCTTATACATATTGTAGGGGTCACAACAGGGTAGCTTCCTTAAGATCTCACCTTTAAAATTGGAAAAGTGGAGTCGTCGTAACGTAAATCTATCTAATTACTGGTGAGCCCAGCTATTCGTAGAAAGTACTATTATGACTAAGCTCAGCGTTCCGGTAATTTAAGTCAAAGTATTCGAGGATTCTGGAGTATCCAAGCTTTTAATTTACTAGATACTTGACTTGGAATCATGACTATAGCTTACATGATGTTTTCTGTATACAGTTTTTATTTACTTTTTTCTTTGTATGCAATGTAATTCGGTTAAACCTTTTTTGAGAAATAAATCAAAATCATCATCAAACATCTCCGAATACTCTCGTAAATTATATGGTAAATAAATAAGAAAGCAAAAGTCATCTACAAATACGATAAAATAAACAGGACTTAAAAAATAGAACAAATGGGTTTTTTCGGCAAAATCAATTTATTTTATTCAAAATAGTCTCCTTCTGCTTTAATATAGCTTTTTGTATGGCCCAATAGTGTTTTAGCTCGTTGGTCGGTATGGCCGCCAGTAAGCCGGTGCAAGCCTTTTGAATGGCCCCTACGTCTGCACAACGCTTTCCTTTCCTTTTTTCGAAAAGGAAGAAGTCGCACGGTGCCTTATCAGGTGAGTAAGGAGAATGGTGAGTTTTGATCAGATAAACCTATTTAATGATGTCCTTGATGTCGAATATTTGGTTGTGAGCAATTTTTGGTCGTCAGTCAATTTGTGCGGAACAAACCGTGCACACACCTTTCGTAAGCCCAAATGTTCGGTCAAAATGTGATGTATCGTTATTTTGGAGATGTTCAATTCCACTTCCATGAATTTCAATGATGATTTCGACAGATTTTTGATGAATTCACAGTTTCTATGGCATTTCCTGTGATCACGGTGATCACGGATTTTGCTTGGCCCACATGTTGATCGTCATTTATATCCTCACGATCACTTTGTAAACGTGCACTCTGCTACGGGGTTGCCAATCATCGTATAAGCTTGTTTTATCAATTGAAACGTTTCAGTAAAAGTATTACCAATTTTAAAACAAAATTTAATGTTGGCTCTTCGTTCGAAGTTCATTTTCGCACCGTTAACACAAACATACTGACACTTAAAACGCAATAACTTCACTTCCAATCAATAAAACGTCATGAAATTCTTACTCGACAATCGATAACCACCACCACGGGGCTCAAGATTCAAGAATTCCTGTTTACTTTGGAAAGGACCTTGTATGATGGTTTTACCATTTCTTAAGGTTGGCGGCTAGTAAGGAAAAACTTTCGAGAGGTTTAGTGAATACAATCATCTTATTCCATTATCCATCGATTGGGAAGTTCAGAATCTGTTGAAGGAAACTTAAAGAAAACATCCGTGTTTTCTGAGATCTCCTCATCCGGCAGACGGCTCCCAAAAGGCAAGGCTAAGTGGTGTAAAGGTTGAGAAAAATGTATTTATAAAGATGAGTCTGGTACAACAAGTGATTGGATTTAGCCTATTACATATGGTTAAATCTTCCAAAAGTGGTCTTTGAGATCTCTTCAGCTAGCAGACTACTATGGGATGGGTGGATCAGCGTAGGATGTATCAAGAAAGATTCATAAACTGGGATCTAGCTCTCCCATCTTAAACTTTGCCGTTGAACAATATATTATTTACTTACCCTTAATGTATGTAAAGTTCTCCGGTGCCCCTCTTCTTACAAAAAATATAAAAATATTTCATATATTGTGCTTCATACTTACATTTTTTTAACAAAGATCAGAGTATTTATACGTTTAAGAAACACACGCATACACCAACATAAGCCATATATCATTCTTATAACTGTACTCAAAAATATTTTCTTCTTCTTCTTCAATACACAGCAACAAGAGGTAAATATGTGAAAAGTAAACAAACATAAAACAAGGGCAATCTTTCGTACTCGAGCAATGCTTACCTCTACTAACTCCCACCTTTTGAACATATAGCTCAACTCAAAACTGTAAAAGGCTTTACAAATCGAAGTAGGAGCGAAACGAAAAAAAATCTGCATTGTAAAACCAGATTTTTATGCGTGAATATCGTATGAAACGTATGCACAGATGATAAAAACCGGCAGCAGCAGCAACAACAACAGCAAACAAGCTGTGTAATTTATGGGCTCAACCGAGCTTCTTTTGTAGACTTGTTGCCCTACAAGGGACTGCAAAGACGCAGGGCCGCTGCTTTGCTGTATTTTTCATGCAAACATTACACTTGAGTTGCCGCTTACAATAACAGCAAAAATTTTGGTTCACCCAATTCAATATCGATATTTTTCTTAAGACTCCTCAAAGCAATGTTATGCATGTTGACGGCAATTCAGGGCATTTCTTTGGGCCACTCAACGGCTCTACCAGCTGTTTATGTTGTTGTTTGGTTTTTGATAAGTCATGCTTGTGTGTGTTGTTTTATTGTCTTATTTGTGTCTGTACGTACATGAGCATGCGTGTGGGTGGCGCAGAAAATAAGATAGCCAAATAAAAGGATTTTGGTCGGACAGTGCGTGTACATAACTTTAAGCAGTGCGAGTCAGTCCGATCTCTGCAAAGGATTACCGGCGGCAGCAGAGTGTAGCTAATGATGTGTTTTTGTTATTATCACGTACATCCACACACATAAAGAAGGATAAATAAAGGGGTTTGTTATGTTCCTTTGGCAGCATTCTTGTGTTTTCTCACATGTTTATGCGCTTGACTTTTTAGTCTCTCTTTGGCAGAGATTGGAAATAGATTTTATGCTTATTTTAAATGCTGCTAGCCACTCAGACACACTAGTGTGTTGATGTGTGTGCGATTGTGTAGAGAGTAAATAAAAAAAATAATAAAATTTTACTAGCGTAACAAAAACGGCAAGTGACCGCAGTTGAGCCGGAAAATATGCGCGAAATGGAGGCACAAAGGAATACGATAACAATATGGATGCAAAGTATTGTGAAGAGAAAAGAGAGAAGTGGAAAATAACTTTTTCGCATATGTGTTTGCATATATTATGCGAAGACTGAGTGCCACTTGAGGGCATTTTTTTTGCACACGAATCATTTTTTAAGTACAAATAATAGAAACAGCTGAATATGGAGGTTCTGGGAAGGCAGTTTGGGGTGCTAAGTGGTACAGTTTTTGTTTTGGGTAAGAGATAAACTCTATCAATTACAATATTCTCTCTGAAATAGATACAGTTTTAGTGTCTAGTTAAGAGTTAGAACATAAGTTAAGAGGCCATCGAAGTCTGAAGAGTAGTAGTCTGCGAGTTATTTGTCTTGAAACTCACCGTAGATTCACCTAATCAAATATGTCAGAAAAGTTACCGCATTTAAGCTCACATGTTATTTTGAATATGGAGCCTATCTGTGTAAATTTATGCCCTTCTGGTTCTCTATTGACCGCATTGGCACGATGTAACTGGTTTCAAGGTCAACATCCATTTTGTTCAAAGTAGTCGAATTACGATGAGGCAAAAGGCAAAGTGTCTCTAAAAACTAAGCGAAGACAATGTCAAACTTCAGGTTGTTTTATAATTTCAAAAGCTCGAACATTTTTTTAGTTTTGCGATATCTAAAGGGTTGTATGATAGCAATGGCCTAAGCCCGATAAGTGGTAGAAGCCCCAAAAGTACTTGCGATTTGCTATAAATTATGATTTCAATCAGTTACAGACTCGGTTATTTGATGGTCCGAACACAAAGGGCTTACAATAAGTCGTCCAAATACAAATTTCATATCATACAGTTAAGTAGGCGGCATTATCGAAATTTTTTCAGATATGCTTTCCATCGCTGCAACAACAAAATCTTGAGAATCCTATCTCCCTTACAATCACAAGACAGTCGGGTTTACAAGAACCGATCCGGATCTTAACAAGCCAAGAACTGTCAAATCGGCAGCATTCCTATAAATTACTTCATGGTTTTTTGCCGTTGTAAGAACAATAGCTTGAGAAGGAGCTAAAACTCCGCTATGACCCGACACTCAAACAGGTCTGATGATGAAGTAGCCTAAAAGTAAGATTGATGAAGAGTTCCTTACAGAAGACCGCAATGATAACGAAAAATAAATTTTATAATGCCAAGACCAGTGCTGCCACATTTGAATTAAAAAAATATATAGTATATACTCTTCAATCCGTTATACCTACCCTCCTGACTTCTTCACTCGGCCAGTGTCAGCGGTTCGATTACTTTCACACAATGCAGGCATAAATACGAGTATGTAGACCAACAGCAGTTGTTTGGCTCCAAAAGCAAAAAGCAAAGATTTTTACATAAAATTCAATAGTGAAGCCATTACAAAAATAAAAATAGCAATATATATATATAACAGCATGTAAAAAAAGAAGAAACAAGAAAAAACGTTAACTTCGGCTGCACCGAAGCTAATATACCCTTCACAAGTGCATTTCTTTAAGTAAATATGTGTTCAGTTTGTACGGAATCTATATGCTATAGTAGTCCGATCTGAACAATTTTTTCGGATTATGTCATTACCATAAGCAGTAATCTATGTCAAATTTCGTGAAGATACCACGTCAAATGCGAAAGTTTTACCCTACAATCCCGTGATTCCGATCGTTCAGTTTGCATGGCAGCTATATGTTATAGTGGTCCGATATCGGCAGTTTCGACAAATGAGCAGCTTCTTGAAGAGAAAATGACGGTTGCAAAATTTCAAAACGATATCTTAAAAACTGAGGGACTAGTTTGTATATATACAGACAGACGTACAGACGGACATGGCTAAATCGACTCAGCTCAACATACTGATCATTTATATAAATACTTTATAGGGTCTCCGCTTCCTTCTGGGTGTTACAAAATTTGTGGCAAACTTAGTATACCCTGTTCAGGGTATAAAAATGCAAAATTTGAAAAATTGAAATGAAACTTTTGCCAACACACTTAAATTGAAAACTTTTCCATAATCGTCGTGTTGTCGCCGTCGTACTTTGCTCACGCCTGGCCTTTGAGGCCATCGACAGGATATTATTACGCATTCGTATTTTATGTGTGTGCAATAAGGCGTACAACATAAATGTTGTAAATGATAGTTTAACTATATTCATATATAAAATAAAGTGTGTTTGTAAGCATGTATGTATGTATATAAACTTATATATACACAACTAGTGTTTCTTTGTAAATCGGTTAATGTTTCTAATTTGTTTGTACAATGCCAATTAGGACACATTCGAAAGTTTGTGGCTTAAAAAATTGTTATATTTATTCAAATGAAAGAAAACAATTATTGAAATTAGAAAACTTCTTGACTAGCTTTTATTATATATTTGGATGCTGATAAGGCGCTCAAGTTAAGTTCTGCTCAATTCCACTTACTTAAACTGAACTCCCTCTAACAGCTCTGTAAAAATCCCTGTTTTTTTTTTTTTTTAGAGATGTTTTGCCGTTTTAAATTTGCTCAAAGGGAAAAAAAATCGATTTTAGGCTCTAGTTCTACAATTACGGACTCATTAGACCTCGATAATTCTTATAAATATATTGAAATATAATATTCAATGTCTCCATGGTATTCAACTGGGCGTTTAGAAACAGCTTAAGCGTCCACCCAAGTAAAACTGAAATGGTTTTATTTATCCGTAGGTAAAAGATCCCAAACGTGTCTCTTTTTTCATTCGGACCTGTGGATAAGGTGAAATACCTGCCAAATATTGAAGAGAGAGAAGGATGATCTATGCCTTAGAATGCATCCTAAGAGTGGCTCTCATCGGTATCTACGATTCTCTACGGACTATACCAACAATAGCATTTAATATCAGTTTAATCATAGCACCCATGGACATTGCCGGCAGGTACATTGCTAAGAAATGTCCTCTAATGGCTCAGGGAAGCTGAAGGGGTCCGATCAAAGTAGCTTCAAAATCTTCCCTCTTTAACTCCATTCAGAAAAACTTGGATTTGTTGCGTCATAGGGACTACTCGTTGCGGTTTTTTCTCCCCTCACTTGCTTAAGTGGACGATAGTTTTTGGTAAAATTTTGTCGAAGAAACGTCTCTGTTAATTAATTGATTCTAAACATCGAGCACTAGGTTACAAGTTTGGTACAAGTCACCTATTTTCACTGAGAGCCGCTAAAGTGGCCACCACTCTTCTTCTTCATAGCAACCATTCCCTAAGGCATCTCATTCATACCATTTCAGTTTTTTATCGTCGAAAGTCTCACATGTGCTTCAATTGAATTCTCTGCAATCGCCAGCTGCGTCCCCCCACCGAATAAGAGCTGACCAATTGAGAAATAGTCAAACGAGATGACACACAGCCTTGATCTGGACGATTTTCAATTCTCCACTCAAGCACCGATTGCTCTCACGAACTATTGACTTTTTGACTGTTTGCCTGGATTACTTGGGATTTGGGTACTTTGTGTGTTTGTATTTTGCATCCGAAATGACACGCAGAGCTGGTGATAAGTTTGAAAAATAATGCTCGTGACAGTGGCGTCGAGTATAATGAGTGGAGCTTGTGAAAATCACAACACGAAAAGCAGTGCATCCATATTTCATACGGATGCGTTTTTTGGCAATCTCACCACGGTTTTATGCCATTTGTGGCCTGAGATCCAGTACATATGCAGTCCATTCTCGTCAGTCTTTATATCTACCGCCTCCCTGTTGCTAAAGATATTCTCTGACACAATGCAATTTGAGATTACTGCTTTAATTGCTGCGATATTGCGTCCACCTGCAATTTTTGATCCGTCCGTGTGGATATTAAAAGTAGCGCTGGGAGGTCCCGTGTGCCTGCGCCATGCATCCAGCCTCTTTTAGTGTAACTTCAGACCTTTCCTCCCAGATAAAACGTGAGAATATGTAGTCTAATTTGTTCACCGGCCTCGTACTTATCGATATATGTCCGAAGGTTCACCCAGCAATGATTATCTTGCAGCAGATTTCGCTACCGGTGTCAGTTTGAATATTAAGATAATCTTGTTGACAGCATTAGCGACCGACTAAAACATACTCTGGAAAGCCTTAAAATACGAATCAAAACATAGATCATGTCAGAATCTAACTTAAAGGAATATCACAGTTTGAAAGCAATCCTAAAACTTTAAAGAAAGTGCTTTTTTATTAACACAGAGCTAAGACCAAATGGACATAAGTAGAGATTCAAAGTGGTTAAATCAATAAAGCTTTGATTACATCATTCCATTGGATGTCATATAAATTTCTGTGGAAGGACTGCATGAATGTTTCAATTACGACCGTCACAGTTTTGGAAGTTCAAAAATTCATTGGTCATCATTAATTTCAATAGATTCTATTGGAAATTTGACGCTTGTATCCCTCCGCTCAAAGGCATTCAAGCGCCGGCACAGTTTGTTATAGTGGCAATATACATTTTTTCTATTGCTATTTTCGTACTTTTGCTGCAAAGTGACGCTCAGGACTCCGCCAACGGGCCAACAGACGCCGAAGTGATTGTCATAAAAAAAAGACACACACACAAATAAAAATAAGAGAAGACCAAGTTAAAAATTGCTCCCAAAGCGGGTTCATGCAAATCAAACGCCACTGACAGCACCTGTATTTGGCCAATGCGCTACAAGCTTGCAACTTGCATTGAAAATAACAATTTGAATGCGAAGTGCAATAAAGATTGGACTGCCAACACGCTTAGCGAAGTCTAGGGGCCAGCGCGACACATGAGTTGTGCGGCCTGAGATCGTACTAGTGTGAGATGGGTCGCGTCGTAAAATGTGCGGCGTTGCTTCAATGCGATTTTAGGTAGTACTTTGTGTTGAAAGCACAAATAATAGCGCTTTTTGTACCAAAAGTAAACATGTCAGAGCGCAGCTGTTGGCGGCTGCCTCCGAAAGGCGAAGAAAAACAGCCAACAGTATGAAATGGAGTGAGTGCGAAAGCAAACGGAGTTGCAAAAAGGTAACCAACTCCCATCTGGCAGTGCAGCGCGCTGCGGATCACTTTGCGGGTAGCAAATAGATTTTCGCGACTCTGTGCAATGCGTACTTTTAGAGTGGACAAGCAGTGGACGAATAGGGGAAAAAGTATGACAATGACCGCCGGTTATAGATTTCATGTAGCAACATGCCAAGTGCAATGAGATTCGAAAAATTGATTGCCTGTATTTTGGGAGATGGGTCTGCTGAAGTAAGGGTGGTTCAGGCGGTCGGTCATTGATTTATCATTATCATGACGATCGCTTGCTAGTGGTGCGATAGGGTTCTTTGGGTTGAGTTAATGCTAGAAGATTCGTCATCATCAAAATCCAGCAGGTTCGAATGGTGCGTTCATGTAAAATCATGTATATACATATATTTTAGTAAGGTTTAAGAGTTATCGAGAGGGTATATTTTGATAGTTGAAAATTGGAAGTTCATTTGGTAGCGGTTACATCCACGGATTTTTTTTTTCAACTACGTTGAATAATAGTTAAATCTGTAGTTCAAAGCGACTTAATATATATCGGGTGGGCCATCTAACGTTTTAAATTTGAATTATCTATATTTCGACATTGGAAACATCAAATACCATTCGGAAAGTGGCATATATATTCAGTAAAAAGTCTAAAGTTTACGAAATGGGTCGCTATTCACTAGAAGAAAACTGAATAATATAATAAAATAATATAATATTGAAAAAAAAAACCGAGGATGGTCAATTTTACCGAAAAATCCTCTTATCGGACAAGGCTCATTTCCACCTCGATGGTTACGTTAACAAGCATAATTGTCGCATTTGGGACACAGGACGGCGCTACGTGCAGCAAACGCTACACACAATCTTTTACGCCCTGTCTTCGAAAATCGCATAATCAACAAAAGAGGTCATGTGAATTGGCCTCCCAAAAGATGTGATTTAACTCCGTTGGACTATTTTCCGTGGGGAGCTGTTAAAGATTAATGTTACGCCAACCATCCAGAAATAATTCAAGATCTAAAGTACGAGATTCAAGCTACTGTAGCTGCCATAAGGCCTGAAACCATCGAGAAAGTACTCCAAAATTGGGTGGATCGGATAAGCTACTGTAAACTCAGCCGTAGTGGTAATTTGTCCGAAAATGTTTTCCATAAATAAATTTCATAAAACAACCTTTTAAAAAATGTTAGACCTTTAAAATATATCAAGCCGTTTTTTTTATTCACTTTTTATATTTAAAATTATATATGGCCCACCCTATACAACTGGCAAAGCTAAGTAAGCTGCGGACAGTATTTGCGAACGGAAGCGTCTCGGTTATATTGATCTTGACAACGGAAAGGTCTGACGGTATCGGCTATCTCACTGATCCTCAATACCAAGTAGGGCATACAGTGGTTTCTTCAATCGCAGCAACGGTTTCATACCAGAACGAATTTTTTTGAGACCTTCATGCATATATTTTCCTCCATTAATTTTCTCAAGGTTTAATCGGTGTAGTCCTTAACTAAATAGAAATTCTAAAAAGTACTAAATTTAGGTTTCTTTAAGGGCTCGTATATACATTTAAAGTCTACAATGTACTTAGTGGACTGAGTTATGCAACTCTACTCGAAAGAAATTAGTCCAACGAACAAAGTTGTAGTGAAGTCGGAGTTTAGGTATGTATTCCGCATATCAGCAAAAAATCTTGGGTCACACTCATTTCCATTTGCGATGCGGCTTAAAATTGGAAACAAAACCCCAAAATAGGAGAAGGCGCTCGAATGAATCTCTACTTAAGTAAGACCTACCAAATCTTCGTTTTGTTTATTTAGACAACTAACTCGATACACTTGTTTAAACCGTTAAAACCACGCAACCCCGTGGCAGCCAAAAGTTTGCTTAACGAACTTGAAAATTAACTTTAATGCATTTAAACATTTTTTCATTCATCTCAAAGCAAGTTTGATGTTTTAGATCCAACAAATTTTATGTCATAGAAGTGCCTGCAACTTTGAACTCAACGGCAAACTCAGACAAAGAATCTAACCAAAGCTGCAAACAAGCGGCAAAGGATGGATTAGAAGCGCTAGTTTCATCGATTCATCGACGGCATTTGTCGGAGTGAAGTGCGTTTAATTCAACATCTTCTTGCGAAAGAGCAGGAGGAAGAGAGCAGCTGCAGAGTTGCATTTAGCTGCCACCCAAAGTACTAATCATATAAAAACACAAACAATGCAAAAAAATAACAAAGTACTAATAGAGGCAGGGAAAAACAACAACTGAGCAAAAACAAATTAAAAAAGAAAAAGCGGCGGCAACAATTACTTGGAATGCAACAGTTTTTAGGGACGATCTGCCAAAGTGTGGGATATGGGAGGTGGTTGTTGTTTGGGAGGAGTCGCGCGCTTTCATCAGCAGATGATATGGAAATTTCAAACAATTTGTTTCCGCATGCAATAATGTTTTCGATGTTCTTGCTAACACCACGGTGCGACACTAAAGGCGGCAGGAAACAGCTGAAAGATTGCCATAGATGTGACGCGCGCCGATTGGCGGAGCGGAGCTTGGAGCGGGGAATATTGATAAAGTAATGCGGTGATGGAATGCACCTTTAGGATTGTTGTTGTTGTTTAGTAACTCTTTGGAATTGTGAATATTGCGACTACGGCGAACGGGGTCAACAGCGACGCGCCCTAACTGACTGCCTCTCAGCAAGCCCGATAAGGAAAATGACAAAAAGGGAAAACATGAGAAAGCATACTTTTTTTCGGATATGCAGCATAAAATGACTCGCCTGCAGTGCTGTAGTTTACAGGGACAGGCCATTGCGGTTGCGTAGAATTTTTGATCACACTACATCCACTGGTAAATAGAAAATCAATTTACAGGCAAATGTAAAAGCAAGAGGCAAACAACAACAAAACAGCGGTGTCATAAGAGACGGCAGGGGTACGCTGTGTAAGTGAAGAGTGTTGCAAACGCGTGCAGCCTTTCGAGGAATATTAACTATGACAGCACAGCTATCATTAGAAGGCACTAAGTTCAGAGGAAGAAGGAATAAAAAAAAGGAAGTGAAAAAATTGTTGGTGTGGAATTGAGTTAGTGACTAGTAGTGTGTTGGACTTGGCTTGGTTCACACTTTAAAGAGCAGGAGGTTATTCATGGCTTTCCGATAAAAGTGACTTCTGTTTAAATTGAAAGTCCCACCAAAGTGTAAGTTGAATGCATTTATTTAAGAAATGGTGCGAACATCTGTCTTGCACAAGGGGTTCGATATATAAAATGGAGTTTCTTGGAGCTAGCATTCGAATCAAAAAGACTCAAATCGAAAAGACTCTCGAAAAAGTTAAACCGAGCCTCAGAATTGCCTAATTTTACCTTTGAGCGCGGTTTCATCGTAATATTTAGTAAAAAAGTTTGGGCGATGACGAGATTCCATAAGTAAGGGCTCGAATAAAGTATGAATCTTTACGGGTTAGCTACAGGTTTTATAGAAGGTAAAATCTTATGATCTTTATTACAACGTCTGCATGGTACAGGATTAAAACTTTGACGGCTAGCTCTATTCAAGAAGGTCCTGCTGATGATAATTGGAAACGAAACATACTTCCACTTCGGTAGAAAGATCAGGAAGAAATTATTTTACCTGTAAGCTCGTACCATTAATTATTTATTGCAATTCCATTTAAAAGCCAGTGTGTTACGATCCAGGAGGTAATAGCTGAAAAATATCCTACCGTCCGGGGCGTCGTTTCATATAATCATATAATTGGATCAGAATTTATAATAAATGAAGTGATGGTTTTCAACAATATGAACTCGAAAATGCAAGGAAATCATTACACGTTTAACATGGAACAAAAGAGCGGATAACTAAAGAAATAAACGAATAAAAATTAATTTGACTCGATCTTTGAAGGACTAGATACCTTAGAACATAGAAGTTTGGGGCGTATGGAAAGTAATTAAATGGTCTTTAGAATGAACAAAACATAGTTTGGAAATGAGTTGAATCGGTTTTTTCAGAGATATGAGAAGTTAGGAGGAGTACAAATTAGACTTCAACTACTAATGAGCTAGTAATTCTATGAGAATAGAAATCAATGGTTTTAAACTCTCTTCAAGGGTTGAGCTCTGCTTAAAAAAAGTAAATAAATAAAATCTTAATTCATTGATATTGAGATCAAAAAGCTAATGATAAGTAGGAATAAGATTTTAATACTACCTTTTTGAGTTGAGATCTACGAGCTCTGAAGTCATCAGACATAATCGAAGTGATTGAAAGCTGATCAAGTGAATATTATTCTGAATAAAATATGGTGTATTGACTCCGTCTTTGAATAATTAGAGAGGTGAAAATTTCTACTACTAATAAGCTAGCAGATTTGTGTTCTATCTTAGAGTTGAGCTCTACTTAAAAGTAAAGTAGAGTAGTAGCGGAATAACATCTAAGCTCGTTCGTGAGTAGAGATCAGATTTTTATTATACTAAGCCAGTGGTTCCATGAGAATGGAAAAAACTGCTGTAGTCCCTTTTTGAGATAAAACTACCTAAAATTAAATGGTTCTCGCCACCGGGGCTCGAAGAGCGATATACAGCATAAGGAGCCGCACGGCTAAGCATATACACTCCTGAAACAGCAAATATCCGCCAACATCCTGACATTGCGAACATTTTATTTCAATCAACTAATTTTCGCTTCTTAAAATGTGTACATTTATTTCACCCGCTATTACCTACGAATAGCGCACCCATTCGCGTTATATTTGGTAGTAACGAAAATTGTTAGCGAAGAGCGCGTCAAAAGACAAATACCCAGTAGGAAATTAAAAAGGTGACCCAGTAAGAAAAAGAGCAAAACCCTGCAAAAATTTTATTTTACGAATTTTTTCTACGTTTGATCGGAAATTTAATAATTTCATATAAATACTAACCATCGGACATTAAGGAGATAAAAGCAAGATAATTAATTGGAAATTTTGAAAATAAATAAATCACTACATATACGAAAAGTTTTCAAAGTTTGTTTTCTTACATTTTTGTAACTCTACGCAACTTAGTTTTCTCGTTCAACCCAAAGACTAAAAATATCTTACCGAAAAATGGAAATGGAAGATTTCAAAATTACAACAACAGATTTAATTGAATACGTAGAAGACCATCTTCTACGATAAAGAAGAATCGGTCTATACCCTAGAAATCAAAAAGGTCGAACTAAATTCGCTCTATGAAAAAGCAAAGCGCTCATACGATGCGATCAGAAGAATTTCTCGCGAAAGTCATGAAACCATCGATTTCTTTAAAGTGAAAGAAAAATACCAAAAGAGTTATCAAATGTGCCTCTCTTGCTTAGATTTCATCAAAGAAGATGTAGATACGCGCAAAACACAGGTGACAACCCAACCCATTAAAGAAAGGACTTCAGAAGGCACAATGATGGATTTCGCTCCTGCAGTTCACCTTCCACCATGCGACACCGACATCTTTTATGGAGATTACACAACTTGCCCACCTTTCGGGATATGTTTACAGCCCTGTATCTCCGTAATCCAAGGATTAGTAATGTTGAAAGACTCTTTCACCTTACTCAGAAGACCCGAGGAGAAGCAAGAGAGGTTATGCAAACGCACCCTTAAAAATGATGGTTTCATATTTGCCTGGAAAAATTTAGTCGACCAATAGAAAATAAGAAATTACAGGTAAACACCCAATTAAAGACCCTTTTTAACCTACCCCAAGTATCTCAAGAAACAGGTTGTGCTATAAAAAGCTTACAAAGTTTAGTTAATAACGTTTTAACCAATTTAAACAATCTTGATATTGACACGAACAGCTGGGATCCAATATTGATATATTTATGTAGTTCAAAACTACCTAAACAAACTCTTGAAACTTTTGAATATACCCTAGCAGATAATTCAGATATACCGACGTGGTCAAATTTAGACAGTTTTTTAACCCACAAACACAAAACTCTCGAATCTGTTGGAAATTTCAAGCTTCAATAGCAAAATTACCTCCATTCCACACCGGTACAGTTAAAAGAGCACCTCTAATACTCAAAGGAATAGTAATTTTAACTTTACTCAACATAACATAAAAACAAAAAGCTGTAAGCTCTGCAAAAAGCAGCACCCTATTCGAGAATATCCTAAATTTCTTGCAATGAAAGTAGAGACACGTATCTCCACAATCAAAAAACATGGTTACGAGTATTGCTATAACTGCTTGACCATATCACATAGTTACAAGAACTGTGGGAGTAAAGTGTCGCAAAAAACACAATACTTTGATACACAGAGAATCCAGCTTTCGACCTGAATCCATTCCGGAAATACCAAACGTCACTGGTTCGAACCCTGAAAACACTTCAAGTAACGCATTACCCACCCAAAGCACAAATACAAATCGGCAAGCCTACACTACAACTATGCAGTCCAATAAATCAACAAGCTAAGACCCACCCAACCCAAGTAGGAATCAGATATTACTCGGTATTGCAATGGTTCAAGTAGAACATAATGGCCAGCGATATTCCGCGAGAACTCTTATTGACTCAGGATCGAAATCCACATATATATCTCGAAGACTTCATAGAAGTGTTTATATACCCACCCACTCTGTATCAGCCCAAGTGACCGGACTAAACAATGCAGTTTCAGCAACACCAACGAATGTTTGTGAAATCACGCCTTGCTCACTCTTAAACACAAATTATTTACTATCAGCACAGGAATTTATACTAAATAGCCTAACTGATAATTTACCCGGATACTTCATAGATCCAAAGCAGTGTCTTAAAAATCTTGGATTCACTGAACAAGCTTTACTTAAAAAATCCGAAGTGAAGGCAGAGTATGGTAAAGCAATTATGGAATATTTGGAACTCGGACAAATGAAGAACGTGGAATATGACTCTTCTGTTAAAGCGACACAATATTACTAACCACACCACGCAGTCATTAAATCCGATCGTATAACCACGAAATTGCGTATGGTCTTTAATGCATCTTGCCCCACGTCAAATCACAAATGGGGCCTACTTTACAAAAAGGCCTTGTTATTCTGATCACAAACTGGCGATTCTTCCAATTCGTTTTTAAGGCGGATATTCAGAAAATGTACCGGCAAATACACTTAGGCCCTAATCATACTCGGTTCCAAAGGATACTATTTAGGAAGTCCCCGGAAGACACAATAGAAGACTTTGAATTGCAAACAGTAACGTTCGGCATAAATTGTGCACCGTATCTAGCGATTCGCACTCTCATTAAAATAGCCGACGATGCAGAAGAAACCCACCCATTAGCAGCAAAAATACTTCGCCAGGAAATGTATGTAGACGATGTTTCAGCTGGAAGTCATGACCCTACCGGGCAAAGTCAGCACGCGTTGAACTCATTTCTGCTGTGAAGAATAATAATGCAATGGTATGGTTAGATAAGTCTGACTGGGGTGAAAGCCTAAAGCCACTCAACCTTCACCGATGGAACAGTTTCGTAAAGGATTATGAAAACATAAATAAAATTGAAATACCCAGATGGACCCATTTTAACCCAACAGGCACCATCGAATTCCACGGTTTCTCTGATGCTTCAGAAAAAGCATATGCCGTGACACTTTACATAAGGGTTTTAGTTGGAATATAATATGGACAACTGTCTTAGTGTCAAAAACAAGAGTTGCTCCAATTGAAACCGTATCCCTATCCAGGAACTCTGCGGAGCGGTTCTACTAGCCAATCTTGTTACCTCTGCCCTATCCCAATATAAAAATTATTTTTAGACTGACTCAACCATAGTTCTCGCTTGGTTAAACAAACCACCATGTTCATGCACCACTTTCGTTTCTCATCGAGTCGCTGCAATTACCGAGAAAGTAGGAGCCGATAATTGGAACCATGTGGAAAGCCAAGACAATCCCGCTGACTTGGCAAGCCGAGGAGGTAACTAGGGTGATTCAAAAAAATTTTTTTTTTTGTTTTTCGATTGGTACTCGGAAAAATAAGTTCCTAGACACCTCTAAGACAAATTTATATCTCGCTTCCAACTACTTGAAAAAATATCTTGTTCCTTAGATTTTGTAAAAAATTGAATGCCCTAAAAACAGGTCTCCTATGATTTTTTCGTAAACCCAACCGTTTAAAAGATATTAACAGTTAAATTTTGATTATTTTTGGGAAAATTTTTTATTTCTTATTAATTTTATAACCAAATAAAAGAACTATTCCAACCCGTCCGTTTGCTGCCACTGGTATCGACCAAGCAGACCCTAATACCCACAATGAAGATCTGTTTGAGATGCGAAGGTGAATGGCATAAAGTTCGAGCCAATTTGAACCCTACCTTTACAATTACAAATATAGCGGCCGAACTCGTCAAAAATTTCAAACTGCCAATTACATACCTCAATATTTATCGTATTTGTAGCATAAAAATTAGCTTAAATATTGATACAAATTTTTGTTTGGAATGTAAAGCAACCCTATGAGCGAGAGTTAAGTGACGCTTTGAACACTTAGTCCTCGCTGACCCTCAATTCCATATTTGGAGCGGATATCTACCCACAAATTATCAGAAGTGGACTCTTCAAACCAGACAATGGTACAGTGGTAGCGCAGAATACAGCATTTGGCTGGACCCTTATTGGCACCATGTAACCCTAAGTATACTGCTGATAATTTTTCTAATTAATTTCAATTTTTCAATCAATATGGGTAACTATTAATACTCCCTTATTTCGCAGATTTTGCAAGATGACCGGGATGTTTGATCCAAACAAATGCTCCTCTGCATTTCTCCCACAAATTATATAAAGTAATAGAGGCGTAATTTAGAGGAATATCAATCGCCCGAACTTCACTCAACAGGCGAAAAAGGAGAAACAAAAAAGAATTTCTTTCTTGCGTTTTTTGCAGCGAAAAGGCATATTATCCCGCCAACACAGAAGTAAAATCCAAGTGAACGCAGAGAATAAAAACTAGGTAAACTTTATTGTTATAAAACAAAACAAGTGAACAGTGATACGAGTACATCCAAGTGGACCAATACAGGAAAAACAATCAAGTCAGCACTTCGATCAAAAAACAGCAACACAGGATATAAAGCAGCAGTGGGTTACAATAGTTTAATAAATTAACATAGAATTACTTATGTATATCTACAAAATAATACAATTAACCATTATTGATAACACACATACACCCACATGTTTATATATAAACAATTTAATATTAAACTCAAAATTTATAACGATTATACTAAACGAAGTATCTTTTAATTAAATGCAATCGGCCCCTCTTACGTCGACATACCCCGACATAAAGTGTTCCCAATTTATTTACTACTGCAAGAACATGTGTGAACGTGCATGTGTTTTTGCTTACAAGTTCATAAAAATTGCAATCTTCATTATCTTTTAAGAATATTTGAGTTTACTACTAAGAGAAAAATTATTATCAATTAATTAATTTTCTTACCGAGAGAATATTAAAGCTCTAAATAAGCTACAGGAATTTAGCCTTCAACGATTTCAATTACAAAAGTTAAAAAAAAAAACTTAAAAATACCTAATTGGAAATATAACACAATGTGGTTTCTAGAGAAGGAAGGAAAAATAAAAAAAATGTATATGTAAAATAATTGTATATATAAATTTAAATTCGAAAAACTTTTCTCAGTTTATAAATTTTCCAAAACATAAAGTTAGTTTTTTCAAATCAATCTATTTGGCCACGATACGCAAATTAAAATTTATTAAACTGTTCATAGTAACAGTGTGAAATAATATAAGGGAAAAGCATTGATGAAAGTCCAAAAGTCATTAAATTTACTCGTATAACCCTTTGTTCTAGGAAATAAAATGCCTGGATTAAACATTTTGTTTTTAAACACGTTTTTTTGATTAACTTTCATAGAGCATAGATATTAACAAATTCAAGAAGCTTTAGATAGTCTGAGTGTGGATTAAAATATACAGAGAACCTTGACATTGGTGGGAAAAGGGTGTACTTCTCAGATAATGTGAGGGATCATTCATTCTCAAACTACATAAATTAAACTTCAGCCGCATTAGGTTTTGCCCCTGAATATGAAATAAAGACTTTAATTTTATTTAGTGAATATAGTAATATAAATACAAGCAGATTATTTCCCATAGGTGACTTTTGAAGTCGTTATAAACTGAATAAGAAGCCCGATAACATTTACGTCATTTGATATACATACATATGTTAGTATTTTCCACACTTAAATCCGTTTGAAAGTCAACACCATTAAACTGTGTTGCGGTAAAAATGCCACTCACCTGGCACAAAGGATTGTCATTTATTCAATTCACTGAGTCAATGTGTTTATGCCGCATCATTGCTGCATGAGTAGTTGCCGTAGCAGCACTTATTTCACCTTATTCTCTATGTATGCACCATATAAATGCTATCTTTCCATAGTTGGACCCACACGTGAAATGCACGTATTGTGTTTCATTTGTGTTTGTGCTAAGAGTTAGGTTTTCCAGTAGTCAGTAGTGTTCGCATGTGCCTGTCGGTCTTTCAGATGCTGGTGACAAAATCCAATTGCGTCACAGTCAATTGAATCTAAATATGCTATCAGTCAGCGGCAGCTGCAGCGTCAACAACAATAGCAACATTGCCAATCTGCCGCTTCTGGTAGTCATCGCTGAGTGCTGACGTCACTCGTCTGAAAATTGGCGCTTATATGTTTAGATACAATAGTTAAAAAGACCCGCCAGCAGGGCTGCTAAAGCTTTTACAATAAAAACTCATACTATTTGCAACATACTTTCAAACTGATGTTCAAAATGGTTCAATAAGTAAAGCCACTAGTCGGTAGTAGCGTCTATCTGATTAGATTTGACTGATTGAGATCAATTAACCGGGCATGAGTCACTGTTTGTTATACTCGTAGACATTAAAATAGACTAATAATTCTGTTAGTGGAGTCAATTTTATGAACAATTTAGCATGAACTATGGAGCTGGATTCTTGAAACTATCATAATCTCAATCCAGAAACATTTCGGGAAGCTTTTTTCACAAGCTAGGCAGATGTTCTTTTTAGAGTAATCCTCTCTCTAATGTTATACTTTTTATAGAAGCTTAAAGTATTTTCAGTTTCAGGTTTGGTAGTCTTCAATAAGATGGGTTATAATATATTATTGAAGCTGGAAGCCAAATAAGTAAATTAAAGGATTTGTGCGGAAAGTAACAGGACTGAGTCGATTAACAAAAAAATGTACCCAATTGTTACAGTTCTTTAAAACCTTCCAAAATAGGCTCCATCTGCGTCCAAGCATTGAAAGCATCACGGAAGGCATTCTCCGTAATAGCCTTGATAGCTGAAGAGCATACTCTTTGTCTCGGGATTATACTCAAGGATCCATGACTCGCCACTTGTGATTACGTTATTTAAAAATTGGCGGTCACTTCTACACGTGTTCTTTGTTTTTGGCAAAATTTTACTCACCGCGTTTTCTGGTCGTCAGTTAGCACTTTTGGAACTATCTTCGCGCACACCTAGCGCTTATTCCAGTGCTCCTTCACAATGTCATGAACCCCAGATTTTGATAAATTTAACATCTGAGCAATTAAACGAATACCTAGTCGACGGTTTGAGTTCAAAACTTTGCGCACACGAGTCAAATTGTCGATGTTTGCCGAAGTCGCAGGTCTCTCAGCACGATCTTCACAAGGGACCTCTTCCTGGCCCTCCAAAAAGACCTGATGCCACTCAAACACCACTTCTTGCTAAAACAATAGCTGGGTAAGCCTGCTTGATCATATCAAAAGTCTCTGTTACAGATTCACCGAGTTTCATACAGAATTTAATCACGTACCTCTATTCTAACGAACGCCGAATTTTCTGCTTGCACCGCTCACAGGGACACAACTGATGAAGACAACTGACCAGCCGCTTGTTCGTTGGCTAGGAACGCCCTCTACCTAATCTGGTCGGTGCACGCACTCTCCAAAGTATAGTCGCGACGGAATCATAAGCATCTTTTCGGACAACCGTCGACATTAGGTCTAATGAATGCTTTCACAACATTCATCTTCGTCGGAGGGTAGTAAAACAGCACTAAACTTAGAGCCGCTTTTTTTAAAAAAATTTTAAAAACTTTTCCATTAACCAGAATACCAGATGAAAGGCCAGTTTTCAATACGGATTAGTCAGAAAGAAGATCTATCCTTCTAAACAGTTTACCATGCGGTTCTGAAAAGTATCGAGCTTTGGTCGCAATTGCTTTTAGTTTCATATGTGGTGTGTATTTACTTAGGATTGTCGACATCGCTTCGAAAATGACACGACTTTCGTGAAGACATCTTGTCAACTAACAACTAACAAAATTTGCATGGCAGCTGTATGCTCTAGTGGTCCAATGTCAGCGATTCCAATATTTGTGTGCAAAATATCCTCTCTATATCTTAAAACTGAGGGACTAGTATGCGTATATACTCGCACAGGATATCAGTAAATCGACTCAACTCTCCACGCTAATTAGCGGCATAAATTCTCCGACATTACAACTGGGTGCTTCAAATTTCTTGATAAGCTACATATATCTTAGTGAGGGTATACATATGAATTTCTAACGCATTTAACGCTTCTCGAAGGAAGCTTCCGTGGTAATCCCAGTTTAAGAATGTCGCCATGGAAAATGTCATTCCCTCCGAAATTAGTTACACATAATGGCAACTCGGTTCTTATTTCAACATCTTCTGTTTCGCTTTCCCCATTTCTCTCACTTTTTTTTAATCACTTCTCTATCGATTTATCTGTCGCCCTGTCTCCCGCCTTACCTCACCGAGCTTCATCGCATCAGCTTGTGTGGTTATAACTGTTTTTTTTTTTTCATATTTTATAGTTTTGTACTATTATTTATATATTAAGGTAACAATACGAAAAAAATCAACCTAAACTTACCACACATCTCCGCGTCGACGGATCCATCTTGCGCCGTGTTTAATTCGCTTTATTCGTTGGCTTACGAGGTGAGGGCGTGAACATTGTTGTTTTCTCTAACAACATACTAGTTTGTACTAGTTTTGGAGTGTAGTATTTGCCGTTTTTGTTACAGTCCGATTTGCCAGCTTGTTTCAAGCTTTTTCAAATAGTTTGTAACATTGCTTCGTGTTGAATTTTTAATGCTTTACAACACATGAACATGATTCAGCAAAATTTGCGGTGGCAGCGACCGAGGCAATCCCTTAGGTCGGTGAGACAACAACGTAACCGTGTGTAGCTGAAATCTTCCAAGCAGCAAGGAAAGTAACAATTTTGTAGTGTTAGTATTTTGGGATATACTTTGCTGAAGCAGTTGCTGGAAAAATAATGGCTGCGTAAGTATAGGGTTTTTTTTTGGCTTTTGTGACATTATTACTGTAACGTATTGGCAATGAATCGTATCATCAGTTGACATCAACTTAGTTGAAAACATGCTCCGCTTCACAAAAAATTGATCTGCGAAATTTAATAAATAAGGATCTATGTGGCAGATTGAAGAGTAAGGGTATGTATTTTTACCCCTGTCGGCCACCTTGTCAAGCTCTTCATACTCACGCATTTCGGCCTCTCTCTTCTTTTGTCTGCACATGCGAGAGGGAGGCGAACCTCTTTAACTCTCGTTATCTATCTTATCTGCAGGCAGTCTGTTTTCTTCCCGCTACGTTATGGCACTCCCTATCGTATCTGCTGTTTTTTTTTGATTTTCCGGAAATCAATGGTTTCGGTTGCAGCTGTACGTAATGAGCTTGAAATGTCCTCCCACGCGTTCCTTCATACCGAGTTGTTTAAAGTGGTCTCAAAGAGAAGGAGTGTAAGCCTTGTAGAAAATTGTTCAGCTGTCCGTGCGTATCTAAGCTGCAACAAGATAGTTGTTCTAGTCGATGTTAGGACCTTGGAGCGTATACACGTCTAAAATACTGGAGACTTGTCTTCCGTCTATCACAAGGTAGCTTGGTGAATTTTTATATGCTGGATTCTAGTTCTTTAGATAACCATATTTCGGGCCCGGCGAAGTCGATCAGTCTCAACCCACTTAGGGATGACTGTTGTGCCAAAATTGCCTTCTTTAACCACCTTGGCGTTAAAGTCGCCGTCATAAGGCAATTTGGTTCTCTTTCATTCGGGCGTGGATGCAAATCAGCAATATGTTGAAATATTTCGCTTTGATGTAGATTGTGGCAGATGTTCATCCACCGGGGTGAATGACAGTATGCGGCGACGGCGTCTCTCTCCCATCACTAATCCCACATCGAATTTGTGCTTGTTCCGTTCATGGAATTTCTTGGACGGCGGTATGTGAGCCTTCACTTTTACGAGGACATCATACAGCTGGGCAGCGGCACCTTCCCAATTAAGGGACCGGACGTTCCCGGTACATGCCCTTAAATCATTATCCTTAATACGCTTGCCTTGGTCGTCATCAAAGGGGGGTTTCTTTTCCAATGCTTTTTGTTCCCTTTCATTGGGGGCGTTTTTATGTAGCAGGTCTCAAACCCAGCACACAACCCTGTGGAGGAGATGTTTCGCCCTCTCACTCTAGCGCGCCTTCAAACGGATGTTCTTTGCCCACCCGAAAGATACTCTGTAAGCTGCTTGAGACATATGCAAAATAATCATTTGATATACTCGTATTGTATTATGCCCAATATATGTATTTGAAGTTAAAACATAAAATGACTGTGGTGTTACCATGAGTTATCATACAAATAAATAAAACTGCATTGCGTTTGAAAAAAAATTGGTAGATAGCCTATATTTAAAGTCTTCAAAATAGTATCCCACTAATTTTCTTAAAAAACGGCTATATTTTGTTTACTATTTTTCATGTGTTTACAACTTTTTAAATTTCGAAGATTTTTTCTACTACCAAAAATACTAGTACTTTTTTTAGAGTGCTTTCGAAACAATTCGAAGTTAAAATACGAATTTTTGCTAGAAACAAAGTAATCATAGAGTGGTAAAGATGAGTAAAATTGTGGTAAATTTGTAAAACGGTAGTAGGTAACAGAACTTTACTATACGTCTCCATAACTATATTGTACGAGTAATACCCATTTAAAACCGGTAACGGTCTTTATTATTATCCATACTATTTAAATCTTATATCATCCTCAAATGGGTTGAGGCTGATCGACTTCGCCGGGGCCCAAAATATAGTTATCTGTGGTAATAGATTCCAGCACAAGAAAATACATCAAGCTACATGGCTGTCTCCGGATCGAAAAGCCACCAACCAGATCGATCATGTTGTGATAGATGGAAGACACGTCTCCAGTGTTTTAGACGTGCATACGCTCCGAGGTCCTAACATCGACTCGGACCACTATCTTGTTGCAGCCAAGATTCGCACCCGCCTCTGTGCAGCAAAAAACGCACGTCAACAAACACAAAGAAGGTTCGACGTCGAGAAGCTGCAATCACAACAGACAGCAGAACGATTTTCTACTCGACTTGTACTCCTGCTCTCTGAGAGCACTCGTCAACAACTGGGTATAAGGGAACTGTAGGACGGCATTTCAAACTCCTTACGTACAGCTGCAATCGAAACCATTGGTTTTCGGAATGTGCAAAAGAACAGCTGGTACGACGAGGATTTCCGTGCCGCAGCGGAGAGAAAACAGGCTGCCTACCTCGCAACGTTACCATCGACCACATCCCGTGCAGGATGGGATAGATACCGAGAGTTGAAGAGGGAAGCGAGACGCATTTGCAGAAAGAGAAAGAAAGAGGCCGAAATGCGTGAGTATGAAGAGCTTGATAAGCTGGCCGACAGAGGTGATTCTCGAAAATTCAAGAAAAAAATGCGGCGGCTTACAGAAGATTTCAAGACCGGAGCATACTCTCGTAGAACCCCCTAAGGTGATCTTGTCAGCGATGCCCAGAGCATACTTAAATTATGAAGGGAACACTTCTCCAGCCTCCTGAATGGCAGTGAACGCACAACGGCAGGAGAAGGCGAACCCGATTCCCCAATGGAAGACGATGGAGCAGATTTTCCACTGCCCGACCAGGAAGGAGTTCGATCAGAAATTACCCGCCTTAAGAACAACAAAGCGGCGGGGGCCGATGTATTGCCGGCCCAGCTATTTAAACACCGCGCCGAAGAGCTGGTAAGGAACATGCATCAGCTTCTTTGTAAAGTATGGTGGGACGAAAGCATGCCCGACGATTGGAATTTATGTGTGGTATACCCAATCCATAAAAAAGGAGACCCCACAATCTGCGCCAACTACCGTGGGATAAGCCTCCTTAACATCGCGCATAAATTTCTATCGAGCCTATTGTGTGAAAGATTAAAGCCCACCGTCAACAAACTGATTGGACCTTATTAGTGTGGCTACTTCGATATGCAGAACTTAATCGAGCAGGTACAATCTTTTATAAGAGTGTACAGCTGCTGGCGTATGATATCAATATCATCGGCCTCAACACCCGCGCCGTTAGTTCTGCTTTCTCCAGGCTGGACAAGGAAGCAAAGCAAATGGATCTGGCAGTGAACAAACAAACAGTCGTCGCACTCGCGGCTGGGCTCTCACGTCACTGTTGACAGTCATAACTTTGAAGTTGTAAATAATTTCATCTATTTAGGAACCAGTATTAACACCACCAACAATGTCAGCCTGGAAACCCAACGCAGGATTACTCTTGCCAACAGGTGCTACTTCGGACTGAGTAGGCAATTGAAAAGTAAAGTCCTCTCTCGACGAAATAAAACCAAACTCTATAAGTCGCTCATAATTCCCGTCTTGAGATATGGTGCAGAAGCTTGGACGATGACAACAACCGATGAGCCGACCTTACGATTTTTCGAGAGAAAGGTTCTGCGAAAGATTTATGGTCCTTTGCGCATTGGCCACGGCGAATATCGCATTCGATGGAACGATGAGCTGTACGAGATGTACGACGTCATTGACATAGTTCAGCGAATTAAAAAACAGCGGCTACGCTGGCTAGGTCATGTTGTCCGGATGGACGAAAACACTCCAGCTCTGAATGTATTCGACGCAGTACCCGCCGGGGGAAGCAGAGGAAAAGGAAGACCTCCACTCCGTTGGAACGACCAAGTGGAGAAGGGCATATGTTCGCTTGGGATATCCAATTGGCGCCACGTAGCGAAAAGAAGAAACGACTGGCGCGCTGTTGTTGACTCGGCTATAATCGCGTAAGCGGTGTCAACGCCAATAAGGAAGAAAAATTTATATCTTTTGAAAATATTACTACTTTCTCGACTATCAAAAAGACTACAACTTTTTCTATAGTTCTCCGAGCGGCAATTTTAAGAAAATTCCCAATTCTAATAATAATAATATGTATATTTTTACTGAAAAACTTTTGTTTTTAAAAATACTGCAAAGAAAGGGGAAACGTTTTTAAAATTTTTCCGTTGCTTTATAATCTTTAACAACTCTATTCCCTATTTTGTTCCCGCAAATACTACAATTTTTATAGCCTGAACTGGGCATAATAAGTTTGCAACGAAATTTGTAATACCAGGAATTTCGGACAGTCGGAGATTCCGTAAATTATATCTATTAGGTAAATGATCAGCATAAAGAGCAGCTGTTTGTCTGCTAATTATATATACGTAAACTGTTCTCTCAGTTTTAAGATATAACGATCTGAAAGTTCGCATACCTCGTTTTATATCTAAGGACCTGCTCAATTGTCGGAACCTCTGATATCGGGCGACCGTAGCATATAACGGCCATCCAAACGGAACGATCGATTTTAAGTGCTTGCATGAAAAATATTTCCATTTGTTGATATATCTTTTCGAAAATTTAAATGAATTTTTTTCCTAAAACAATGGTATAATTCCTGAAGTGATCGGATTACTATAGCATATAGCTGCCACACAAACTGAGCAATTGAAATTTCGTGTATATATTAGAGGGAACATTTCTCAATATGAGGAGATATCTTCAAGATATTTGGCCAGAATCATTGTCTAAGACATTGCTCAGATCTAACATACGTAGTTCTTACCAACTGAAAGATCGGACTAAAGTGCTTATATGGAAAAGTATCTTATTTGATGAGATATATTTTCGAAATTTGGCAGGGAGCTAGGCTGAACCAGTGTTGCAATCTTGGAAGAAGTTGCAGATTGGATGGCTTGGCATATAGCTGCCATACAAACTGAAAGATCAGATTCAAGTTGTTGTAAGGGATTTTTTGTATCGTAAAAACGGTGCAACCGAAGACAACGTTTTCTCATGTTTTACCGGCAAATTTTTTAGTCACAATAAAATTATTTTAAAATTGAATCCCATTGAAACGTTTTATATTTGCAGTACTTTTCCTAATACCAATATTAACCCTTTCGGACCTGTTGGGACACATACATCACAGAAAAAGTTTTCTCATAACTAAATTCTTAATTTTCCATTTAAAACTGTCCCGTCTGGTATTTTGAAGTTCAGGTAACGGCTCTGTGTTTTTTTTTGTGCTAAAATTGTAAACAGAAGACGCTCAGTTTTCTTCGGAATGTTACTGTGCTTGCATCAATTGCTATTTTCATGTGAATATTCAATGATTCTAGTGAATATAAGTATTCAAAAGAGTGTTCTGGATCGCTATAATTAGGTAAGTAATATTAGTAAGTATTATATAAAAATATAATCTAGTAATATCTCAGTTTTTAAGTGTTATTATGGGAATTTTTATTTATGGGATTTTTGTGTCCCGTTAGGTTTATTTGTTGGTATAAATATGTCCCGTTTAGAGCTTGCCGACATTCTTTAACTTTTAGTAATTTACGAAAAAATGTGCTATAAACCTGTTTTTTTAGACAAAATTTGCACAATGTCAAGAAAACTAAATGAGGAGGACATATTAGCCCAGCTTATGGAGTGTGACGAATCTGGTGACCTTTCTGACGTCGATTTTTCAGATGGAAGTGAAGATAATTACGAGCCCTCTGATGATGAAAGTTGTCTAACAGACAAATCTGACGAAAATAATGAAGGAAATTCTTCTAACAATGATTATATGCAATCAATAGAAAGCGGCGAAGATAATTATATGCCATACTTCGAAAATGTTACGGTTTGGTCAATACCTGATGAGAGTTTCCAGCCGCGTAAGATAATTCAAGCTCAACGAATCCCTAACATTGCTGCACATTTCAGCCGATCTGACTCGGTAATAGAAATATTCCATAAAATATTTCCGAAAAGTTTGCTTATTTACATAACACAGTGCACAAACGAGCGCCTCCAACTAATGCGCAAGTCTCCAAAATATGCTAATTTGAAGCTTACCGATATACGTGAGATGCATGTAGTTATCGGTTGTACACTTATAATGTCGTATATGCGATTACCTCCGATGAGAAACTACTGGTCCAAACATAAGGCTATGGGAAACCAACCTATTAAATCGGCAATTGCTCGCAATCGTTTCTTAACTCTATCTTCGAAAATGTTTTTCTTATCTACAGAAAAACCTGTTGGTGCTAGCAAAACATACTACGTAGATGACATCGTGGAAGGTTTGAAAGGTCGGTTCCAAGCAGCTCGTGGTGACAGCCTTTATCAAAGCATCGACGAATCAATGACCAAATTCAAAGGTCGTTCCTCTCTGAAGCAGTATATCCTCTAAAACCAACGAAGAGAGGTATAAAGATGTGGATGCGTTGCGATTCGTAGACAGGTTATTGTTATGACTTTAATATATACTGTGGAAAAGAGGAAGGTCCTACGATTGGAACGCTAGGTGAACGAGTGGTTAAAACCTTGGTATACACAGTACGAGAACCGGATGTTACATTATGTTTTGATCGTTTTTTTACAAGCGTTCACCTTTTAGAGAGTTTGGACTTTGCTGCGCTCGGTACGTGTATGGCAAACAGGAAAAATTTGCCAAAGATAACACAAAAATTGAAAAAAGGGGAAGCAGTGTTCAGAAGCAGTAGCTCTGGACTAATGTACACGAAATGGCAGGATACAAAAGAAGTAATCCTCCTAAGCAACGGCCATGATGACGAAATGGCAACCGTAGAAAAAAGGCAGAGGGATGGGCAAATAATACCTACACCATGTCCAAAAATGATAAAATCTTATCGCGAGATTATGGGAGGAGTCGATAGACTGGACCAAATGGCTGGCTTATATGATTTGAACTGAAAATCCAATAAGTGGTGGAAAAAAGTTTTTTATCGCCTCTTGATGATGTCTGTTGCAAATTCATGGATAATATATTCAGAGTTACGTCGTGAGAAGACGCCATTGATTGATTTTCTAGTAGTTTTAGCAGAAGAGCTCATTGGTGAAGGTCAGAAAACGGCAGCCAATGTTCGCAGTGGAAGGTCTGGTTGCATTTCCAAAAAGAAGAAGACTTGTAGGAATACCGCTACTCATTTTCCAATTGAAGGAGGCACAAGACGAAGATGTGCTGGATGTCGCCTCAATAATATAGAAAAACGCACTAAAACGATATGTGAAGAGTGTCAAATTCCACTATGTAAGAACTGTTTTGCACCTTATCATAAACGATGATTTATCTAATATTTTTATGAAATACAATTTCAGTTTTACTAACTTTTACTTCAAAATAAATGAAATAAATGATTTTTAGTTGATAAAAAATATCCAACATACTGTTTAGTTTTTATTGAGTTATGTGATATAGAGACTCAACGGGACTTATACGTCCCGCTCAAAACAACGGAATGGACGCATATGTCCCACCCCTCTTGGGCCCTCTTGGAGGGGGTAGAGACTCAACTTCGAAATTTTCCACTTTTAAGGCCTATACTAAAGCTATAGTAATCAATAAACCGGGAATTTTCCTGCTGGTTGCTTTCAGGTTCTAAAGGGTTAATAATATTAATTTATATAATTTTAATTTTTTTAAATGCATTTTAGATTAAAATCCCTAATTCCCTTATGAAAACGTAATAAAAATAAATTTTATATTGTGTATGACCAAGTCCGTTCCGCATTAAATGGCTTCGGACGTCAGACAAAGTAACCAAATTATAAAGTAAATACTGAAATTTTTAATGGCGCCACCAATTCAATTCACTTGAAAATTACTGAAAGAGATGAGTGCGAAATGTGCTCGCCATGAACCATATGTTTATATGTATGTACTATATGTATGGAAGCATTAAAAATATAGAATTTATACAAGTATGTGTGAGAGTGTGTGCATTCCCCAAAGCTCATTACATAAATTAATCCTTTGAGTGTCATTGTGCCAACTGTCATTTACTGTCACTTTGGGCAGATAAGTGTAGACAGTAGTATATATGCAGTTGTAATAAATATGTATGTAGTTCTTTATATATGTACATTAGACCTGGCGCAGCTTATATGAGATTTTTTTTTTTTGGAATTTTGAGTACGGGGATTGGTCAAATATCTTCTTCTTCTTCTTTACTGGCGTTGACACCGCTTACGCGATTATAGCTGAGTCAACAACAGCGCGCCAGTCGTTTCTTCTCTTCGCTACGTGGCGCCAATTGGATATTCCAAGCGAGGCCAGGTCTTCTCCACTTGGTCCTTCCAACGGAGTGGAGGTCTTCCTCTTCCTCTGCTTCCCGCGGCGGGTACTGCGTCGAATACTTTCAGAGCTGGAGTGTTTTCATCCATCCGGACAACATGACCTAGCCAGCGTAGCCGCTGTCTTTTAATTCGCTGAATTATGTCAATGTCGTCGTATATCTCGTACAGCTCATCGTTCCATCGAATGCGATATTCGCCGTGGCCAACGCGCAAAGGACCATAAATCTTTCGCAGAACCTTTCTCTCGAAAACTCGCAACGTCGACTCATCCGTTGTTGACATCTTCCAAGCCTCTGCACCATATAGCAGGACGGGAATTATGAGCGACTTATAGAGTTTGGTTTTTGTTTGTCGAGAGAGGACTTTGCTTCTCAATTGCCTACTCAGTCCGAAGTAGCACCTGTTGGCAAGAGTTATCCTGCGTTGGATTTCTAGGCTGACATTGTTGGTGGTGTTTACGCTGGTTCCAAGATAGACGAAATTATCTACAACTTCAAAGTTATGACTGTCAACAGTGACGTGAGTGCCAAGTCGCGAGTGCGACGACTGTTTGTTTGATGACAGGAGATATTTCGAAACCTCGTTTGGTATCGAACAGCTCGGAGAGGTCCTTCCCGATTCTGACGGAGCTTTTCGTATTGCTCAACGTCAGCTTACACAGCCGTATTAGTTTTGCGGGGATACCAAATTCAGACATCGTGGCATAAAGGCAGCTCCTTTTCGTGCTGTCGAAAGCAGCTTTGAAATCGACGAAGAGGTGGTGTGTGTCGATTCTCCTTTCACGGGTCTTTTCCAAGATTTGGCGCATCGTGAATATCTGGTCGGTTGTTGATTTACCAGGTCTAAAGCCACACTGATAAGGTCCAATCAGTTTGCTGACGGTGGGCTTTAATCTTTCACACAATACGCTCGACAGAACCTTATATGCGATGTTGAGGAGGCTAATCCCACGGTAGTTGGCGCAGATTGTGGGGTCTCCTTTTTTGTGGATTGGGCATAGCACACTTAAATTCCAATCGTTGGGCATACTTTCGTCCGACCATATTTTGCACAGAAGCTGATGCATGCACCTTATCAGCTCTTCGCCGCCGTGTTTGAATAGTTCGGCCGGCAATCCATCGGCCCCTGCCGCTTTGTTGTTTTCAGGCGGGCAATTGCTATTCGAACTTCTTCATGGTCCGGCAATGGAACGTCTGCTCCATCGTCATCAATTGGGTATCGGGTTCGCTTTCTCCTGGTGTTGTGCGTTCACTGCCATTCAGCAGGCTGGAGAAGTGTTCCCTCCATAATTTAAGTATGCTCTGGGCATCGGTGGCTAGATCACCTTGCGGGGTTCTACAAGAGTATGCTCCGGTCTTGAAACCTTCTGTAAGCCGCCGCATCTTTTCGTAGAATTTTCGAGCATTACCCCTGTCGGCCAGCTTATCAAGCTCTTCGTACTCACGCATTTCGGCCTCTTTCTTTTTCTGTCTACAAATGCGTCTCGCTTCCCTCTTCAACTCTCGGTATCTATCCCATCCCGCACGTGTTGTGGTCGATCGTAACGTTGCGAGGTAGGCAGCCTGTTTTCTCTCCGCTGCAACACGGCACTCCTCGTCGTACCAGCTGTTCTTTTGCACTTTCCGAAAACCAATGGTTTCGGTTGCAGCTGTACGTAAGGAGTTTGAAATGCCGTCCCACAGTTCCCTTATACCGAGTTGTTGACGAGTGCTCTCAGAGAGCAGGAGTGCAAGCCGAGTAGAAAAACGTTCGGCTGTCTGTTGTGATTGCAGCTTCTCGACGTCGTACCATCCTTGTGTTTGTTGGCGTGCGTTTTTTGCTGCACAGAGGCGGGTGCGAATTTTGGCTGCAACAATATAGTGGTCCGAGTCGATGTTAGGACCTCGGAGCGCACGCACATCTAAAACACTAGAGACGTGTCTTCCGTCTATCACAACATGATCGATCTGGTTGGTGGTTTTTCGATCCGGAGACAGCCAGGTAGCTTGATGTATCTTCTTATGCTGGAATCTAGTACTACATTAACCATATTTCGGGCCCCGGCGAAGTCGATCAGCCTCAGCCCATTTGGGGATGTTTCCTCGTGGAGGCTGAATTTACCGACCGTAGTGCCAAAGATACCTTCTTTGCCCACCCTGGCATTGAAGTCGCCAAGCACGATTTTGACATCGTGGCGGGGGCATCTCTCATAAGTGCGCTCCAAGCACTCATAAAAGGCATCTTTGGTCACATCGTCCTTCTCTTCCGTCGGGGCGTGGGCGCAAATCAGCGATATGTTGAAGAACCTCGCTTTGATGCGGATTGTGGCTAGACGTTCATTCTCCGGAGTGAATGATAGTACTCGGCGACGGAGTCTCTCTCCCACCACAAATCCAACACCAAACTTGCGCTCCTTTATATGGCCACTGTAGTAAATGTCACAAGGACCTACTCGTCTCTGTCCTTGTTCCGTCCATCGCATTTCTTGGACGGCGGTGATGTCAGCCTTTATCTTTACGAGGACATCTACCAGCTGGGCAGCGGCACCTTCCCAATTAAGGGACCGGACATTCCAGGTGCATGCCCTCAAATCATAGTCCTTAATTCGTTTGCCATGGTCGTCATCAAAAGGGGGGTCTCTCATCCGAGGCTGTTTATGACTACTCACTGGGGGTGTTTTTTTACGTGGCGGGTCCCAAACCCAGCGCACAACCCTAAGTAGGGAATGTTTCGCCTTCTCACTTTAGCTCGCCTTCAAACGGATGTTCTTAGGCTACCCAGAGGATACTTGGTCAAAGACCGGAAGTCGTGAGCTGCTTGAGTCATATGTAAAAGAATCGTTTCTGGCCACTCCCAAGTGAATGGCGATCAGAGAATTTTCCTCATTTGCGTGAACTTCTACACATGACTCCATCCTCCAAATTGGTCAAATATCCGATTCAAAAATTCATGTGGTAAATTTTTAACTCGATCAGAGTGTGCCAACCTGTGCCATAATGAGTTCAAAAGTCAAAAAACACCTGGTTTTTTACTGTTATCTGTTTTTTTATTATATATAGAATGTAATGACCTCATTTTTCCTCAATATTTTGCACAGTAATTTTTTCTATATGTCCAATAATGATAAGAAAATTTATAAATATTACAAAAGAGTAAATTAGTAAAAATTCCATTGAACTAAGGCGGGCCACTGACTACACAAATTATCTGCACAAGACTGAAGTTGGAATTGAGTGGAATTGCGTTCACTGAGTTTACAACAACATATTACTCGAATTTGCGCAGATAATGTAGTCAGTGGCCCGCCTAACGGTAAATTCATACATTACGGTTCGCATACGCCAATGCTGATAATTAGACAGATGGAGACGTGCAAATAGAGCTTTTAATATTTTGTCATTGCGAAATTGACTGTGGTTAAGAAAGGGTCTTTATTAAAATAATTAAAAATAGTAAAAGTTATACTGCAATATCGTGAGGGCTGTAAATAATTTTGTTACACTTAGATCTGCCGACACAAACGTATATTTGATAGGAAAATGTGATAAAAATATACTTGGAAGCAAGTTACCGTCAAAACTATAAGTGCTGAAATGTTTGTTTTACTATGTGCGGTGTGAAAAGAAAACAATTAAGGGAAGTGCTAAATTGGCTTCGAAGGAAATATTGCCTTTTTGGGAAAGAGCACGTATTCCAACGTTAAACAGAAGAACATGTGACGATAAATTGGTGAAATTATATGTATGAGGAGTGGACAAAAGTACAGAAATTTTGTACATCTTCGTTTCCTAGTCCTCGTAAAAAGGAAAATTATTTCAATGATTCTATAGATCAATGTCTCGCAAATAAAGAAAAACCGAAGGCGCAAAGGTTAGACGAAGAAAATCGACGCAGAGCAAAGTATCAAAGATTGGAAAGCACTCAAGGTATTTATTTAATTCTGCTGAAACAAATAATATGTAAGTTTCTCTTTCAACAAATTTTTTTTAGAGTTGCGTGTAGACTATGATGTAAGTGATGAAAGTAAATGTGAGTCTGAAAAATCTGTAGAACAGTTGATGATCATATCAAACACCAACGAGCTGAAAAAAAACGTGGTAAAAAAAGCTTCATAGATGATAAAATGCTTGCTTGCATGGATGCTGGCAATATGTCAACCCCACTCGCAACTCATTTTATTATTGCAACAGCTAAAGCTTTGGGTCACAATATTGAAGATCTGGTCATTAATTGTACAAGTTTGAGAAAACAGCGCAAGGAATATCGTCGGCGTCATGGTACAGAAATTATTGAGAATTTAAAGATATAAAAGTTAATTTTGGATTTGTTATGAATACTTCTCATAGCGAAAATTTTTCAAATCCCTGGTACATTTGTCTTACACTGGGACCTAAAATGAAAAACCACTTATGGTATCTGTCCGAGGAAGCCGTTGGTCTCGCCTTTTTCGATTCTAATGTGGACTTAAATGTGAAAAGAAAGATGGTTGATGCACTAGAATTCGAAAAAGAAAGCAATGACGACAAAGGCATTTATCTGCATAAAAATGTAAATGCCAGCATTGAAGAAATGAAAGCATTCATAAGTAAAGATTTAAGTTGTTTTGTAACGCAAAGAACTAGAAATATCTTTTCACGATTGGAAATAGACGTAAAATTTTTCAACTTAGATCCCTCAAACTGGTGACAAAATGCAGAATATTTAAAAGGTGTTCAAATCCTCACTGCTGGTCATGATTCTGCTGAGAGGAAAGTAAAACTAATAAAAGATTTTAACCGGTCTTTAACACATAGCGAAGAAGATAAACAATACTTGCTTCATATTGTCGAGAACTACAGGCAAAAGTTCTCTTCATATACTAAAACTTCTCTTCTGTAATATTCTTGAGACATATATTAATGATTGAAATGCAAATTGTGGAAAAATTGTGTCATTTTATTTTTTCTTTAATAAATAAACAGATAACAGTAAAAACACCAAGTGTTTTTCTATATTTTGAACTTTGACCTCATTATGGCACAGGTAGGTACACTCTAATTGAGTTAAAAATTTACCACATGAATTATTACATCGAATCGCATATTTGACCAATCCCCGTACTCAAAATTCCAAAAAAGAAATAACGCCAGGTCTAATGCACATACATATGTACATATATAGTATATATTATATACATATGCAATTATAGTTATCGTTATAATGTTTCGTATTAAAAATATCGAAATTGAGTATAAAAATCACACAAGTAAGAAAGGGCTAAGTTCGGGTGCAACCAAACATTTTATTCTCTTGCAACTTGCAAGAATCAAAGCCAGGAAAGGTGTAAAACCAATAATATAGAGTAAAGTGATTTGTAAACTGGAAACTGAACGATTCAAGTGTGCTATAGTGGAAGTAGGCGTGGTTGCGGACATAAGAATGTAAAAAAAGTGCCGCATACACAATTTTGTAGAAATCCTCCGAGATGTTTGATTTTTCCAAAGAGTTGGCGGCGCCACACCTATCGTCCAATTTTCACACCGGTTCCCATAAAGCTGTATTTATATCATCCCCGTGGTAAAATTTAATGTCTCTGCCGTATTTTGCTATTGATTAATGATTTTAGTGGTTTTTTACAGTATCGTTATATGGGAAGAGATCGGGCTTATCCTCCGAGTTCATCCATTTTCACACTGTCAGTAGAAGTTCTTTGGTTGTTGTAGCTTAACTGGTTTAGGAGAAATGTACGTTAAACTTATTAGAGGGCGGCGCAATGCCCACTTTTTAAAACAATTTTATCTACAGGTGCCCCTTACTATTCTCTGTACCAAAATACATCGGCTTTTCGGTTAAAGGTGATTTGTGGGCGTGGCAGTGGTCCGATTATGTTCATTTATGAACTTGATTTTTTTACTGATTAATCTGCATACAAGATTCATCGACATATCTCAATTTTTATTCATTTTACAGCTTGTTCGAACGGGCAGACAGACAGACAGTCAACCGGATTTCAACTTTTCTCGTCATACTGATCATTTACATTGCATATGTATATATTTAACCCTATATCTATCTTACCGTTAGGTGAACAAAACTATAATATTATGTAGCAAGTGGTTGAAAGAGTACAACAATGAAAATATGAATAACAACAGAGAAACGACACCGGAACTCTGAAAAAGCTAATAAAATCGCAGCAAATTTGCTGAGAGGCTAAGGGAATGGGAAAGCTGTGTGGCGTGCCTGCAATGCGAAGGCAGAGAGAGCTTGGGGCTCTACGTCTCGCAGCACACGCTTCAATGTGAGTAGTTTCAAAACGCAAAACAAATCCCTAAACGCCAGAGGCAGCCATAGTTTATACAGGGCGTAACATTTATGCAGTATGCATATTATGCGGCATACATATGACGGCATATGCAAAAAAAGCTCCTGTGTGCATCTGTATGTGCGCGCTTTGAATATGCGCATGAAAATTGCAAAACTTTTGCACTTTCGGACATTCAAATTGCCCGTCACAACCCAAACACACACATACAAAAGGGTTTTTTATATATGTACCCTTCCAGCCAAAAGGGGTGAAAAAGCTAATGAAACGATAGGTTTTGAAACCCTCAAAAGTGGTGAGCTCATCATAGATCGCGTGAAGATTCTAACTCCCCTCACACGTACGTACACTTGTGATCATACATCTCTGTTGCGCTCATTCAGCAGTGTCATATAAATTATTTATGTAAAAATATAGCTAAACTGCTCTAATTAGCCCAATCCTCAGCTGATACAGGGTTGCATTTTTTGATTCCCACTTTTAAAACTTCTAAAATTTCAAACAAACCTTTTTAATATTGAAATTATTCATATTATTAATTTGCGTACATATTTATAAACAATGTATTATAATTACATATATTAACGCTAACATTGTGTTAATAAAAATATATTTAATTAAAAAAAATAATTAATGTCTGGAAAAAGATTAATTAAAGAAAAACATATTTAATATCCGAAAATGAAGAATAATTAAATTGAATTCGTAAGATCTAAAACAAAAAGAAATATTAATTAAATGAAAATGATAATAATATCTGATTATTTAGTTTATAAAACCAACAATTGTTTTTACATATTAAATACATTGGTTTGTGCAGGCCGCCTAAAACGCATAAAAGACATATGTACAAACGTATGTATTTATTTTCGCGTATTATATTGGACTGTGCAGTCCAATTTCAAACAACACACACTTATTTCCACATACTTACATACTAACAATGTTTATTTGCTGCTGCTACTATTTCTAATTCTGTTTACCTGATTTCCAATGCTATAGAAACAAATGAAGTAATTAGTTGCAAATTATTTAAAAAAAAATCATATAAAATTTATTTACTTACCTTCTTGTTGGTACGAGCGCAAATGACATGCGTCTTTCGTTTTTTTATTAGCCTTTTTGGTATTTTCTTTCGGCACTATTGACAATTATGTTTTCCCATTCGCACTCATTCAAATAAATTAAGAAATGAGGTAACTTTTTTTCATCACATTTAGCTAAACAAAAAAATAACCCGAACATGTGCGTTGGTGTTAGTGCATAGAGAAAAAATGTGTAAATGTATTGAAATATTTCAGAAAAATGGTTAGTTCTGGCTGGCAGGGTACACATATGTATGCATACATGTATCTATGTGTGCGCACGTGTGTGGATAACTGAAACCCGAAATGAGTGTCGAATTGCAACCGACCTATGGTGCAAAATAAATGCAAAAAAGGCTAATACATATGTTTTCTTAAATCATGATTGTATGCAAATTATAAAATGCTGCTTTTATTTTGGTAATTTTGAAGTATGTTCAAATTACCATGTTATAAATGTGTATACATATATTATCAAAGATATTTAAAACAAGAAAAAACGCGACCTTTGCCTGCACCCAAGCCTTAATACCCTTTAAAATGCATTTATCATAGCGTAAAAGATTAAAACAAATCTTTATCTTGATTTTAGTCGGTCAATTTGAATGACAGTTATATGTGTATAGTGATCCGATCTCCGAAATTTCTTCGGAAATTGTAGCTGTGCTTTGAGTTATAATCATGCCGAATTCGGCCAAAATAAAGTTTTTCATACGAGGGCTTGAGTGTGCTCAGCCAGTTAAAATAAAAATGCCACTATTTCATTAAGTTTTTTTAAATATAGGAGGAGTAAAAAATTTAGTAGAAAATCCAACCATCCATCAACCATTTGTACAAAAAAAGCCAATATTACTTCATTTTTATTACTAATACTTTCAAATTGTTTGGTATTATATTTTTTTTTTTTTTGCATATTTCTATTACTTTTCGTTTTTTATCTTTCATAATGTTTAGAAATTTTCGAAAGTAGAGAGTAGTTAAGCCTTATATATGCACCTGTTACATAAGTGGATATGCTTATTCTACATATTGCCATCAAAGATGTTCCTCCATATGCTAAAATTACCTCTGCCCTGCTTTATCTTTCTAAAAAAAAGGTTGCTTTTTCATCTTGACTAACACTGGGCAGAACTTGAAAAAATTCAAATTTTATAAATATTTTCAAACTAATCCCACTGTATTACTAAACTAAACAAATATAACTTATTTTTCAAAAAAATTCTACTACGAAAAAACTAGTATTTCAAATTTAAAGGCAGAAAATTATTTTATTAAACTAATTACTCTGTATTATTAAAATATTACTTATTTTAACAAAAAATAATTTACTACAAAAACTACTAATATTTATTCAAAAAAAAAATGGTATCTTTCTACATTTTTTGACCGGTTATTTATTTATTATTTTTTTTTCTAAAGCTTAGTACGCAGCTCTCAAGAAACGTAAAAACTTCATATAAAAAAACGCTTAAGAAACGGTCCAGAAACGTTCCTGCGATAAAGTTACTTGTGCTAGTACGCAGCTCTCAAGAAATCTAGTACTAATTTTTAATAATTTTTTTCAATAAAATGTGAATATGGCAAACCTGGTTTTGCGAAGAAACATCAAATCAACAATTGTTTCTTGAGGGAAATTCGAAGTAATCGTCAAATTCATCCTAAATTAGTTGAAATCATTATTATAAAGTATATACCATTTTGAAATGTTGTATAAAACCAACCAATCATCAACAACATTCCTTAAATCTCAATGAAAATATTTGTGTTACCATACACATACATACATACATGCATACGCACAAAGTTTGTTTACTTTGTTTATTCTCTCTTGCTCTTCTAATGTGGATCATTCACAATGCGTAACCAGCTGTCAAAATTACTTCAGAAATAATGTATTTTTGTTCTTGAGCAATTACTTAAGAGCTGCGTACCAACCTTAATACTGAAATTGATTAATGCCACTATTACTATTTTTCGTGATACTTTCTGAAAGCTAACTTGTCATTCAGAAAACTTATTCAGGGTCAAAAAAAATAGTATTTTATACAATGCAGTCTTCACTGTTTTAAGATTTTCTAAATTACTAAATGTTAACGTTTCTACTTCCACTTTTTAAAAGAGTGACTTTAAACTACAAATGTAGTTTTTAATGTTTTAAGCTTTTCACGAAAATTACTAAATATTAATTAATTAATTAATTTATGAAAATAGTGTGTTTGTATTGCTTTTAATTGGCTTAGTTAACATTTCAACTGTTTTATCTACTACTATTTAAAAAAAAAATACTTTTTAAATACAAACTTGCCTATCGAACAGCACTCGTTAGCAAATGCAAACATCAACAAGCCAAATGGTAACGTTTATATTACTCGCCATGCACGTACACACGGTTCATATATACTGTATAGTTAAATGAGCAGTTAGTGTCTTTACTCTCGCCTACCGATGCCGTCGATCATCAAACCATTTCCTATTCCCGCTATTGATCTTTGATGCACTCATCTCTGTTGCAATTTTTAGTTCATCAACAGCACTAACGCGGTGCTCTCATGTGAACGCATACATTTTACCAATTTTTAGGAAATTTTTTTATGCGACAACAAAATTCTATGATTTTAATTTTTTAATATATTTTTATTTGCATTTTGAAATGTACAAACATTTTTTTTTCGTTTTTTACATTTATTATATATACATTTTTTAAATTAAAGTAGTCCCTAACAAAAAAAATGTTTCACTGGTCATGGTAAAAGCGGCGGTTCATTTTGTCTGAAATAAAAAAATTGAATAGGTTATTATTCAGTAGTTCTGCGGCTATCGTCCCTACCAATTATAAAAAAATATAAATATATTTTCGAAAATAAACAATTTTGGTAGGGACGATAACTATAAATGAGTAGAAGAACATATGTAAATTTTAAAGCAATCGGTTGAATACTTTTTTTTAGGACCACGACAGTTTCAGAAAATGATGATTCGAGAAAAATGCGTTTAGAAACATAGCAGCTGCACACTTGTCATGGCGGCTGGTAGACAGTTGCTTACGACACGTCGGCGACTATGAGCTGTAACTTATCAAATACTATGAATTTCGGTCTGAATTTTCACATCATGTTTTCAATAGGTTTTACTGTCAAAATTTAAAAAAAAAATCTATTTTGCGAAGTGATTACATGAGAATACCCCCCTAAGTCAACATTACTTTCGAAGAATGTTGCTATAGTATTACTATTGTTGTTGCTGCCTGCATATGTGCTTCAACTGTCTAAAAATAATTGCATTTGCTTGGCAGCTCCGGTATTTTAGCGCCCTTAACGCAGAGAACAAGCTAAAGCCATACATATGTAAGCCCATATATGTATGTGTAAGTAAGCGCATATATAACAGGGTCATTAACATTCGTGTAACTACATTTAGCTGCTCGCGTGGGCGTTGCGAAAACGGCTACATATCCGCGGAAATGCATTTTGCTTGTTTTGAGTCCAATCTTTCTCTCTCTCCGCACCGACTCTACGCTCCATGCACTTGCCACTTCCGATTGTCCACTGTAGTCCCCGGCGCATGCATATTCATTTATCGCTCCACCAGCAGCAATTGGTTCGCATTCAGTTAATTAACTTAGATTCCTCGTTCGTTTTTATTGGGTCACTGGGTCAATTTTGTTACAGATCTTTAGAAGATTACCAATTCGGTTCCACTGAGTTCCGAATTCTGAAAATATCGTAGTCAACTTTTGAAAACTATAGTCTTATTAAACAACGCCTCAGAAAGTGGATATAATTTAAGAAGAACGCGTTTTTTTCAGGCTTCCATCTCCTAAAGTCATCACCAATATTCGCAATAATTAATATTTATTTCACTATAACGGAACATAAATCTGTATGTAAGAAGATTTTTTCTATTCCATAGTTTTTAATACAAAAAACGTTAACTTCGGTTGCACCGAAGCTAAATACCCTTCACAGGTGCATTTCTGTTAGTAGCTATGTGTCCAGTTTGTATGGAAGCTATATGCTATAGTAACCCGTTCTGAACAAGTTTTTTAGAGATTACATTGTTACCTTAAAAAATAATTTATACCAAATTTCATGAATATATCTTGTCAAATGTGAAAGTTGTCCATACAAGAACTTGATTCCGATCGTTCAGTTTGTATGGCAGCTATATGTTATAGTTAACCGATCTGAACAATTTCTTCGGAGATTACATTGTTGTCTTAGAAAATAATATATACCAAATTTCGTGAATATATCTTGTCAAATGTGAAAGTTGTCCATACAAGAACTTAATTCCGATCGTTCAGTTTGTATGGCAGCTATATGCTATAGTTAACCGATCTGAACAATTTCTTCGGAGATTACATTGTTGCCTTAGAAAATAATATATACCAAATTTCGTGAATATATCTTGTCAAATGTGAAAGTTGTCCATACAAGAACTTGATTCCGATCGTTCAGTTTGTATGGCAGCTATATGTTATAGTTAACCGATCTGAACAATTTTCTCGGATATTACATTTTTGCCCTAGAAAATAATCTATACCAAATTTGGTGAAGATACATTGTCAAATTCGAAAGTTTTCCATATGAAAACTTGATTCCGATCGTTCAGTTTATATGGCAGCTATATGTTATAGTGGTCCGATATCGGCCGTTCCGACATATGAGCAGCTTCCTGAAGAGAAAATGACGTTTGCAAAATTTCAAAAGGATATCTTAAAAACTGAGGGACTAGTTCGTATATATACAGACAGACAGACAGACGGACAGACGGACAGACAGACGGACATGACTAAATCGACTCAGCTCAACATACTGATCATTTATATATATACTTTATAGGGTCTCCGAAGCTTCCTTCTGGGTGTTACAAACATCGTGACAAACTTAATATACCCTGTTCACTGTATAAAAACATTTACCAGCATAATAGCTTTTCAAGATATATTTAAAGTTGAAATCCGAAGCTATTAGCTAGCGTCCTAGAATTTACAGGGCTTGTGCGGAAAGTAATAGGACTGATTCTATTTAAAAAAAATTTATTGAACCAGAAAGGCCTGGTGCCATCGAAACACACCACATATTTCTAAAGCAACATTTGCTTTTGCTCATATCAAGCATCTCTGTCGGAGATTTACCGAGTTTCAGATAGAATTAAATCGCGTACATCTAACAGAAACATGTCGTGCGAAAATGTTTGTCCTGATTCTACAGGTGATCGGAAAGAACTGACCAGGCGCTCGTTCTAGGGCTAGGAACGCCCTCTATCGAATCCAGTCGCTCCGAGATATAATCGCGGCGGAAGAAAATCAGTCCTATGACTTTTCGGACAAACCCTGTATATTCTTTTTACTCTAACGGTACATTTATCAGTAGGAAAGGTGACTTTCTAGATATTTCATAAATCTTGAAAACTTCTTCTGGATAACACCTGAGGAATTACCCCCCGAGAGATGAATTATCCGAACTGAACTTTTGTATTAAGGATATATAGACTCAAAAAAATCTTCCAATTTATACTTGCATTGCAGCAATAAAGGTCGTGGAATATATTCTCTGATCCGATTGTAGGCAGGTAATTCGCACAGATAATGTTCTAGCGCTAGTCAAAGCAACTGACTTTAGTGATTTGCTATTTTAGAGGTTGCAGCTTTGACACTTCTTTTTCTTTGGCACTAAAACCATAGGTCAATTTGGGCTGAAAACACTATGTTCAACATGGCCTTACCAGTGAATACGTCTTTATGTGTTTTATTATATGTACCAATGTTTCCGTACAGAACAGTTCTCTGAAATGCCCCAAGTGCCGCTTCGATTAAGGGATTAAGTCAGAAGAACGCAAAAATTAGAATTTTCCAGTAGTTTTTTTTTTGCTATTGAATCGTGTTATTTTGCAAAAGTAATAATATGGCATTATTAAAAAAAGTGTTGACCCAGTTCCAAAAAAAAATTACTTGCGATGACAACCATAAGACCTTGGAGATTCATCTAAAATAAATCGGATAAAAAAAATTAGTTTTATAAATATATAATCCTGCGCCAGATCAAAGGATTATTTGTTTTTTTAAAAACTAACAAAATGGCGACCTCAGGAATTTTTTGTCTAAATTTTTGGAAAAAAATCAACAGTTCATTGGTTTTAAAAAAATTTTACGAAATTTTTGAAAAAAATCCTTTGATCAGGCCCGAGTTTATTATATATTCTAAAATCTGTATAAATTTTATTAAAATCTACTGAGCGGTTTTCGAGGTACAGTTGTCACCAGTGCAAGAAACATAGTTTTGAGAAAAACGCGTTTAAAGTTGCACACTAGCGCTTTGAAGTGCCCGAGCTCTCGTTGTTATTTGTCGAATAACTCAAAAATTAATTATCGGATCAACATGAAATTTTCAGAGAATATTTTTAAGATATTATACTTAATGAAAATGCTAAAAAAAGATTAATTTTTTTTTTAAATTCTGACACCCCTTACTCCTTAATAGATAAGTTGTTTGAAAAAGTCTGACTATACTGCAGATTCAAATTTTCCATTTTTCTCTCATTACATAGTATATAAATCTACTATTCACTTGATTTCTTCACTTTACACAAATTTTCTGAAGTTATGGCTGCATCAACTGTGTAAAGTTTTGAGTTCTGAGCGAAAAACTCATGCAGAATCAATGAAGCATGCGACGGTACATTATCGTGGTTGCAAAAACTAAGAGTAGTCAGCCCATAATGTCTCATTTTACGTGATACTTTTCTTTCAAATTGATTTTCATTGACTCTTCTTATAATCAAACAGTGGCTCTAAGATCTTTGAATGTTAATCGTCGATTTACAAGCACCAATTTTTTTACTTAAAATTGAATGGAACTTCTTTGTTGAGTAATTTCGCTTAACGTAAAAATCGCCGAATGCATTTTATGTACTTCAGAAAGACAAAAGTGTATTAAATACTAATGATTATGTTTATGTGACATTTGTCATAGATGTCGTTCGCAGTCATACCAACCAACGAAAAAAATATATTTTAACGAGTTTTAAATTAAAAAGTCTTACTACATATGTTTTGCCCACAGTATATCATCTAATATACTTACATATACAGTATACTTATTTAATATTGTTGTATTTGTATATTATATTTCAAATAGTTAGAAAATCCATCAGTCGTCATCATTTTTGTAGGAGGGATCATTTTGAGTTTGTCTTTACTGTCTAACACTTCAAGTTAATGATTTTATAGTTTTGATCTTCTTGCTACAATTCTTCATAGATTCCTAACGTTGGTTTCACTTGCGAGAACAATGGAATCTACGATAGCAAATCCAGTTTGAAGTAAGAGGTTTTTTATATACTCTTAAATAGTTTAAAAATACAAACTCTTTACCATTCCATTCTTCAAAAGTCAAGTTTCGTACAGAAACGCAGAACCCTAGAGCAGCAAATTTGGCTTGGTAGGTGTTTTTTATTAAATAGGAGAGGGATATAAATATATATATAGGCTCCATTCGGTTAATGCCAAATCGTGTTCAACACCAAAGCATGCAATAATAAATTTCACATTATTTATTTGAAACTGGTTAGTTGCCATTCCATGTTTTTAGAATTTCGGTGAGAGTGGCTTCCGTGTTTTTATTAAAATATAACATGGCAAACGATATAAAAAAATAACAAGGCAATGAAACTTATAACTCAAATCAAAAGCTAAACAAAAAGCAATATAAACATAACCCGGAAATTCGCCAATCTCTGCGCGGAAACGACGTGACAGCAGGCTGAGAAGGAGAGAAAAGCTTTCTAAGCGAAAGCTCCTCCGGACGGAAATGAGAGGCAATGCGGGGAGGCACAGCGAACAGAACTGTCAAAACATTTACTCAGTAAATTGCAAAGACAAAAACAAAAAGGCGCTGCATGAGAAAACAGGAAGAGGCGTTTCCGTATGGACGATAGTCATCTATATGGTCGATGACGGCTAAAAAAGCAATGAATAAATGAATTTATCCGCTGGAAATCTGTTTGTCGATGTGGACGTGTAGCGACACTTGCATAAAGTGAGGCAAACTTGAAGAGGCGCCAAGACAGCAACGTGTTGTGATTGCATTAAGGAGATTGACGCAAATGGACTTTTTTATCATACAATATGGCAACCACGTTTTAATATAGTTACTATAAGTTTTTAATTTTTTCATACCCACGAAGATTATTAAACCCAGAAAGAAGCGTCGTCTTATAAAATATACTATATGTACATTAAGGTGTTTTTTTTGTCATTGAACTATTAATTTTTTTCAGTCCCGTCACGAAATTTCCTTGGAAATACCTTAGAGAAATTCCCTGAAAATTTTAGCCCTTAAAGTTAACATTAATAACTGGACCAAGCCCAGTAAAAAATTTCCATAGAAAATACACTACAATCGTGAGTTTTTATCTTTAAATTCCTATAGATCAGAGGTATTTTATGGCATCGCTTTGACTTTAGACGCATATTTCTCAGAATTGTTCACTCTACAAAGGTGAAAAATTTTATTTACTATAAAAATTTTCGATGTCAAAATCGCTATCATTAATACTTCTAGAGATCGGCTTTTTAAAGGGGTATTCTACTCTAGAAATCAAATTTTGGGCAGTTTTTTGAATTGTATTAAAAAAAAATATTTTTACTATCCATGTTTTTATGGTGTTTTTATTGATATCTTAAGAATACAGAAAAAAAATTTTACAAAAAAATATTAAAAATTAAAATAATTAGAGGGGGGAGGGGGGTAGATCAGGAAAAAATTGGCGCATCCTGACTCTCCTGGTGGTCTGACAAAACTCAAAAGAAATTCTTAATCAGTAAGGATGCTGTTATAGTCCAGGAACACGAAAATTTTTTTTTTTTTTGAAAAATGGCGACTGCCTAAAAATAAAAATAATTTTTTACGCTTTTTTTTGAAATTCCTCAAATTTTTCAAAATATTAAAAACAAAAATTTTGACACGATGCTGGTAGGAACGATAAAGGATTATATAAAGAAGATTCACTCAAAATTTCAAGTAAATCGGTTGAGAACTTGAGATAATGCCGGTGCCGTGTGGAAAAAAGTAGTTTCGAGAAAAACGCGTTTAAAGTTTAGAAGACAATTCTAGTGAACATGGATCGGCTGTATCTCCGAAAATAAGTCGAATTTCTAAAAATCCTTCCAAGGTAATATTTTTGAAAGTCTATACTTTAAATATATGAAAAAAATCGAATTTTTCAAAATTCTAGAGTAGAATACCCCTTAAGTAAGAACGTATAGAATTTTTATAGATGGTATGTAAATCAGTTGACTCACAGGCACACAAACACATGCCCAGGGGAAGAACCCTATGTGTTTATACATATGTAGAAAAAATAAGTATAAGCATAATGCATAAATTTATATTTCACATAAGTTCGTGTTTGCTGTTTGGTGTCTTCATTTCAGCCACAACTGTAATGTCTTCATGCTTCCTCTTCTTCCGCATTTCAGTTCATACATTTATCGCGATTGCAACAGGCGGAAAATCAATAAGATATTCAAAATACTTCCTTCCTTTTTGGTCCTTTCTGATTTGTGTGCAAGCGCTCGTGCATGCATTTTTCATTTCACATCTTTCGCCTCGCCATCACTCATTCGTTATTCCATCGAGATTTTGCGGATTAAAGATGCGTCTGTGGCTGCTTTGATCATATTGTGTTGTTTTTCCTTCCGCTCTTTTTTCAATTTCAACTACTTCGTTTAACTTCATCAACCCTTAATCATGTGTGTCTTCTCGGCTACACTTTATCCTCCAAAAGTTCGCAGGATATTTGAAGCTCTAAATTGATAGTTTGATTATAGTAATAAGCAAGATTGTATGCAAGCGACAAAAGGATATATAAATTAATATTCCGCTAATAGAGCAATAAGAGTGTATTCTTCTTCTTCTTAACTGGCGTTGGCACAGCTTACGCGATATAGCCGAGTCAACAACAGCGCGCCAGTCGTTTCTTCTTTTCGCTACGTGGCGCGAATTGGATATCTCAAGCAAAGCCAGGTCCTTCTCCACTTGGTCCTTCCAACGGAGTGGAGGTCTTCCTCTTCCTCTGCTTCCTCCGGCGGGTACAGCGTCGAATACTTTCAGAGCGGGAAAGTGTTTTCGTCCATCCGGGCAACATGACCTACCCAGTGTAGCCACTGTCTTTTAATTCGCTGAACTATGTCAATGTTGTCGTATATCTCGTACAGCTCATCGTTCCATCGAATGCGATATTCGCCATGGCCAATGCGCAAAGGACCGCAAATCTTTCGCAGAACCTTTCACTCGAAAACTCTTAAGATCGACTCATCGGTTGTTGTCATCGTCCAAGCCTCTGCACCGTATAGCAGGACGGTAATTATGAGCAACTTATAGAGTTTGGTTTTTGTTCGCCGGGAAAGGACTTTACTTTTCAATTGCCTACTCAGTCCACAGCAGCAACTGTTGGTAAGAGTAATCCTGGCAAGAGTAATCCTGCGTTGGATTTTGGTGGTGTTAATACTGATTCCTAAGTAGACGAAATCATCTACAACTTCAAAGTTATGACTGTCAGCAGTGACGTGAGAGCCAAGTCGCGAAGGCGACGACTGTTTGTTTGGTGACAGGAGTTATTTCGTCTTGCCCTCGTTCACTGCCAGACCCATTGCTTTTGCTTCCTTGTCCAGTCTGGAGAAAGCAGAACTAACAGGGGCGGGTGTTGAGGCCGATGATATCAATATCATCGGCATACGCCAGCAGTTGTACACTCTTACAGAAGATGGTACCTTCTCTATTTAGTTCTGCAGCTCGAACTATTTTCTCCTGAAGCAGGTTGAAAAAGTCGAACGATCGGGAATCGCCTTGTCTGAAACCTCGTTTGGTATTGAACAACTCGGAGAGGTCTTTCCCGATCCTGACGGAGCTTTGGGTGCTGCTCAACGTCAGTTTACACAGCCGTATTACAAAGAAGCTGATGCATGCTCCTTATCAGTTCTTCGCTGCCGTGTTTGAATAGCTCGGCCGGCAATCCGTCGGCCCCTGCCGCTTTGTTGTTCTTCATGGTCGGGCAATGGAACGTCTGCTCCATCGTCATCGATTGGGGAATCGAGTTCGCCTTCTCCTGGCGTTGTGCGCTCACTGCCATTCAGAAGGCTGAGGAAGTGTTCTCACCATAAATTAAATATGTTCTGGGCATCGGTGAATGATCACCTTTGGGGGTTCTACAAGAGTATGCTCCGGTCTTGAAACCTTCTGTAAGCCGCCGCATATTTTCGTAGAATTTTCGAGCATTACCACTGTCGGCCAGCTTATCAAGCTCTTCCTACTCACGCATTTCGGCCTCTTTCTTTTTCTTTCTGCAAATGCGTTTCGCTTTCCTCTTCAACTCTCGGTATCTATCCCATCCCGCACGTGTTGTGGTCGATCGTAACGTTGCGAGGTAGGCAGCCTGTTTTCCCTCCACTGCGACACGGCAATCCTCGTCGCACCAGCTGTTCTTTTGCACATTTTGAAAACCAATGGTTTCGATTGCAGCTGTACGTAAGGAGTTTGAAATGCCGTCCCACAGTTCCCTTATACCGAGTTGTTGACCAGTGCTCTCAGAGAGCAGGAGCGCAAGCCGAGTAGAAAATCGTTCGGCTGTCTGTTGTGATTGCAGCTTCTCGACGTCGAACCAGTCATAACTTTGAAGTTGTAGATGATTTCGTCTATTTAGGAACCAGTAATAACACCACCAAAATCCAACGCAGGATACTCTTGCCAACAGGTGCTACTTTGGACTGAGTAGGCAATTGAAAAGTAAAGTCCTTTCCCGACGAACAAAAACCAAACTCTATAAAGGTTCTGCAAAAGATTTACGGTCCTTTGCGCATTGGCCACGGCGAATATCGCATTCGATGGAACGATGAGCTGTACGAGATATACGACGGCATTGACATAGTTCAGCGAATTAAAAGACAGCGGCTATGCTAGCTAGGTCATGTTGTTCGAATGGATGAAAACACTCCAGCTCTGAAAGTATTCGACGCAGTACCCGCCGCGGAAAGCAGACGAAGAGGAAGACCTCCACTCCTTTGGAAGGACCAAGTGGAGAAGCACCTGGCTTCGCTTGGAATATCCAATTGGCACCACGTAGCGAAGAGAATAAGCGACTGGCGCGCTGTTGTTGACTCGGCTATAATCGCGTAAGCGGTGTCTACGCCAGTAAAGAAGAAGAAGAGAGGCGGGTGCAAATCTTGGCTGCCACAAGATAGTGGTCCGAGTCCATGTTAGGACTTCGGAGCGTACGCACGTCTAAAATACTGGAGACGTGTCTTCCATCTATCACAACATGATCGACCTGGTTGGTGGTTTTTCGATCCGGAGACTGCCAAGTAGCTTGATCAATCTTCTTATGCTGGAATCTAGTACTACATATAAAAATATTTCGGGCCCCAGAAGTCGATCAGCCTCAACCCATTTGGGGATGTTTCCTCGTGGAGGCTGCATTTTCCGACCGTCGTACTAAAGATACCTTCTTTGCCCACCCGGGCGTTAAAGTCGACAAGCACAATTTTGACATCGTTGCGGGGCAGCGCTCATAGGTGTGCTCCAAGCGCTAATAGAAGGCATCTTTGGTGACATCGTCTTTCTCTTCCGTCCGGGCCTGGGCGCAAATCAGCGATATGTTGAATAACCCCGCTTTGGTGCGGATTGTGGCTAGACGTTCATTCACCGGAGTGATGATAGTACTCGGCGACGGAGTCTCTCTCCCACCACGAATCTCACACCTAACTTGCGCTCCTTTATATGGCCACTGTAGTAAATGCCACAAGGACCTATTTGTCTTCGTCCTTGTCCCGTCCACCGCATTCCTTGGGCGGTGGTGATGTCAGCCTTTGGTTTCACGAGAACATCAACCAGTTGGGCAGCGGCACCTTCCCAATTAAGGGACCGGACATTCCAGGTGCATGCCCTAAATTCGTTGTCCATATTTCGTTTGCCGTGGTCGTCATCAAAAGGAAGGTCTGTCATCCGAGGCCGTTGATTATTTTTCATTGGTGTTTTTTAAGGGGCGGGTCCCAAACCCAGCGCACAACCCTATGCAAGGGATGTTTCGCCTTCTCACCTTAGTTCGCCTTTAAACGGATGTTCGTAGGCTCCATCCTTCAAGAGTCATGTGAAGAAGTCTATTGGTAAAGCAGCAGTGAGACATTACTTTCATAAAAGTATGACTTGAAAGATATTTAAGTGGAAAGATAATGGAGTTCAGAAGGATTTTGCAGTCAGCTTTACTCGTTGAGGTTAAACGGACGCACGCACTGCAGAATTACGCCTTTTCAATATTTAGGAAACCCACAACAAAGCTTCGGAATAAATATTTCTAGAGAGGATGGAGTCATGTGTAGAAGATCCCGAAAGTGAGAATAGTTCTCTGATCGCCCACAATAGAAGGAACCAACCGCCAGGCAAACTAATTACGGATTACGATTTGAGGGCATGTACTTGGAATTTTCGGTCTCTTAATTGGGAAGGTGTCGCTGCCCAGCCGGTTGAAGTCCTCGTTAGAGTGAAGGCTGACATCACCGCGGTCTAAGAAATGCAATAGACAGAACAATGACTGAGGCGAGCAGGTTTGGTGTGAGATTCGTGGTGGGAGAGAGACTCCGTAGCCGACTCCTTGCTTTCACCCCGTTGGATGAACGTCTTGCCACAATCCACATCAAAGCGAGGTTTTTGTACATATCGCAGATTTGTGCCCACGCCCCAACGGAAGAGAAGGACGATGTGTCCAAAGATGCCTTCTATGAGCGTTTATGTCTGTGCAGCAAAAAACGCACTCTAACAAACACAAAGAAGGTTCGACGTCGAGAAGCTACAGCCACAACATGCAGCCAAACGGTTTTCTACTCAGATAGATAACGAGAGCTAAAGAGGAAAGCGAGAACGAATAGCAGAAGGTTTCAAAGCCCGAAGCATAAAAAGGGAGATCTCGTAATCTGCGTCAACTACCGTGGGATAAGCCACCTCAACATCGTATATAAGGTTGTATAGAGCGTATTGTGAAAAATTAAAGCCCACCCTTAACAAACTAACTGGACTTTATCAATGTGGCTTTTGACCTGGAAATCAACAACAATATTTACCATGCGCCAAATCTTGGAAAAGACCCGTGAAAAGAGATTCGACACACAATTTTCAAATTCAAATTTTTAAATTCGATTTCAAAGCTGCTTTCGATAGTACGCAAAGGAGCTACCTTTAGGCTGCGATGTTTGAATTTGGTATCCCCGCAAAACTATACAGCCTTGCAGACTGACGGTAAGCATCACCAAAAGCTCTGTCAGGATCGGGAAGGCTCAAACCGAGGTTAAAAAAAAGGTGACTCTCTTTCGTGTGACTTCTTCGATCTACTTTTGGAGTCTTCTCTCGACGAACAAAAGCCAAACTCTATAATTCACTCATTATTCCCGTCCTGCTATATGGTGCAAAGGCTTGGACGATGACAACAACTGATGAGTTGACGTTACTCGTTTTCGGGAGAAAGGTTCTGCGAAAGATTTATGGTCCTTTGCGCGTTGGCCACGGCCAATATCGCATTCGATGGTATGATACATACGAAGACATTACATTACGTTCGCCAGAAACTTAGTGGCTCGATCTGCACATTGGAAAGTGTGCGACTTCTACACACATAGCGATCATCTTGCCATTATGCTTGAAATCGGCAAGAAGCCGCGTAACCATGGCAGTCTAAAAAAGCCACGGAAAAAAGGATGGAAGGTGGAAACGCTAGATGAGAATATCTTCGACCTCATGCTGGATGAAAAAATGGGTAGCTCAACCGACTTAGATCGACAAGCTGAAATGCTGGTAAGTCACATAAGTAAAGCCTGCGACGCGACCATGTGTAGAAAAAGGCAAAACGCACCCCGAAGGTCTGCATACTGGTGGAACGAGGAGATTAGCGCACTAAGAAGCGAATGTCATAGAGAGAGACGCCTCTCTCAAAGAAGCTTAGGGACGCTAGAACAAACGAGACTGCGAGAATATTTTAAAAGAAAGCGGAATGAGCTCAAAAAGGCTATTGAAAGAAGTAAGACCTTAAGCTTTAAAGAACGATGCGAGAAGGTAGATGAAAATCCGTGGGGAGACGCCTTTAAAATAGTAATGGCAAAAGTCAAGGGCGGTAAAAACTAGGTACCAACCTGTGCTACACTGCTAGAGAAAGTGGTGAAAACGCTCTTCCCATCGCAAGAGCAGCATACGGGCAGAAGAATTCCATCAGTGATCGAAATTCTGTCAATCGACGAGGAGGCGGTAGTGGAAGTGTTGGAAAGATTTGGCAATATAAAGGCACCAGGACTTGATGGCATCCCAAACAAAGCGCTTAAGATTGCTGTTAAATACAGCAAGAAATATTTTCTAAGTGTCTTAACGAAGGCGTTTTCCCAAGAGTATGGAAGAAGCAGCGCCTGGTTCTCCTCCAGAAACCGAACAAACCGGCGGGCGAGCCGAGTGCGTATAGACCACTTTGTATGATCAATACGATGGCCAAAATATTGGAGAAGTTAATCTGTAAACTTCTGGAACATCACCTAGAAGAAGAGCTGCCTGGCTTGTCTGAAAACCAATTTGGTTTCCGAAGTCATCGATCCACCATGGACGCAGTCGGAAAATTGATGGACATCGCGGCCAAGGCCATAGAGGGAACCAGGTGGATATGGATGCTATACAACGGGGTGCTACGGCTACCGCTGCCAAAAGAGGCACAAATAATTGACTATGCGGACGATATTGCTGTGACGATAGTTGCGAAAGAGCTCTCTCAAATTCAAAACTTCTGTAATGCGACCACAGCAAAAATTAAGGACTGGCTCACGGAAACTAAGTTGCAGCTGGCTGGAGAAAATACGGAAGCGGTGCTTATCACGAGCACGAAAAAATTAGAAACGGTCACCTTAAATATCGATGGATACAACATTACAACGCAAAACCCCCTGAGATACCTTGGCGTTATGACTGACACGAGATTGAACTTCAAAGCGCATATTGAAAAAGCCTGTAGCAAGGCAGCTCTACTAGATAAAGTAACTTAGTCAACACTGATGTATGCGGCTCCTATATGGGGAAAAGCACTGTGTCAAAAAACGAATGCCAATAAGGCAAAGGCAGTGACCAGGCTATGCTCAATCAGAGTGGCCTCTGCATTCAGAACGGTCTCACATGAAGCGGCCAGTCTCATATCTGGTCTTTTGCCTCCGGACCTAATGGCCTCAGAGTTACGTAGAGCATACCTAAAATCTAAAGCTATGAATAGACGTCTAACAGCTGACGAGGGGAAAAAGGAGAGACAGGTTAGCCTCAAAGCGTGGCAAAGACAATGGAACGCGGCAAAAAAAAGGAAGATGGACGCACAGACTCATTAAAAACGTATCAGCTTGGATTGAGAGACAACACGAGGAGACAGACTTTTATCTGACGCAATTCTTGACAGGCCATGGCTGTCTCAGGGAATACCTGTACAGATTCGGCCACGACGATGACACAAAATGTTCATTCCGCAGCAGTGCCAACGAAAATGCCGAGAATATCTTCTTCTTCTGTTCGAGATACGTAATGGAGAGAACTACCATCGAAGGAATAATAAACTAAAGGATGACGCCTGACAACATTATAAGCCACATGCTGGAATCAAAGTTGGTATGGGCGAAAATGAAAGAGTGGGCCGCAATAGCGATCCATGAACTCAGGATAAGAGAACGACAGCGAAGAAGCTTGAGACCAGCTGAATAACCACGAAAAGAGTTTCCGAAGAGGCATTTTGCCCAGCTTGGTCCTGCGAAGTAATACCTAACGGTGGTCCCGCAGGGCCAAATACAAACTAACGCAGCCGGAGTTAAGGGTTTAGTACGTAGGCGTACTGCCACGCAAGTCCAGTAAAGTTAGATAATACTAATTGGGCGTGATCCCGAAAGAGGCGTATCTTTAGCGGGCAATATGAATCGTGCATGCTGTCTGTCTAAGGAAGTATCTTTTGGAAGATTCCCCCTCCGACACCCAAAAAAAAAAACACATGCGAAGTCATTTTAGTTCAGCGAATTAAAAGACTGCAGCTACGCTGGCTAGGACATGTCGTCCGAATGGACGAAAACAATCCAGCTCGGAAAGTGTTCGGCGCAGTATCCGCCGGGGGAAGCAGAAGAAGAGGAAGACCTGTACTCTGTTGGAAAGACCAAGTGGAGGAGGACCTAGCTTCGCCTGGAGTCTCGAATTGGCACCATCTTGCGAAAAGAAGAAACGACTGGCACGCTATTGTTAACTCGGCTATAACCGCATAAGCGGTTTCTGCGCCAGTGAAGAAGGAGAAGATTACAACCCTCCAATATTTCTGCACTTTATTGTAGCTGTTTCATATGTTCACAAAACAAACCTCTTTAGGTTATGTTAGCTTATACCATAATATGCATGCCTTTGTGGAGACAAAAACATAGAACTCCCATACTTCGAACTTATAACTCAGCAAAGTGCCTTGTGGCCAACAAAATTTTGCCACTGCGTTTTATTTCTATTCCGACTAGCTCGATGGGATATCTTCCATTTATTTAAGCCGTGATCTATAAAAAGCGGGACAAGCAAGAAGGAAGTGCTGTGATGAAATGCTCTTCGAATTACCAAAACGCATCAACATTTTCTACCGAGCTGTGAGACGTCGGATAAAAGACGTCCCTTCGATCTTATAGCTAAACCATATCAACACATCTTCCATCCAGCTGTGTACAGATTCGTTTGGGAACCAGAAGCAATCCGTTTGAATCGAAATGCTTTCCACTATTGCAGTATTTGTGCAGTAAATGTCTTAGAAATCTTACTATTATTTTCCTTTATATCGAAATAGCCGGGACTATATTGCTGCTGTGTTAGTATATTAACTATCTTACAAACTACAGTTTTGGTTAGCTCTCACTGAGAAAATTCAAGAGACCTAAGACTTCTCTTAGTAGATGTGGTTATCGATGAAATTTTGAAGAGGGCAATCAAGTTTTCTTCAAAAATAGGTTCTACAATATTTGACTCTTCATAAGGCACCACTGTTTTTTGTTTTTATGTACTGAAATGTGAAGAATAAAGAATTCATACGGCCGAGAATAGGCTGGTCGGGAACAAAATACACGATTGTCATATTTTACAGTTCTCGTTCAACAACTGACGATGGGATTTTAATATTATTTTATATTTTGGCGAGGGACCCAGGACTATATGTTCTGTTAGAATAGTTAGAATGAAAAGTATCTCATATAATTTTGTTATATAGTAAGCCAGTTTACATTATGGATAAGTAGTGGTCACTCTGGTTTTGAATAGAGATAGAAAGTGGTCTCCGAAAATAGGTTCTAAAATACTCGATACTCCAAGGGGTATTGCTCTGTTTTGCTTCTTTAAAAACCCGAGCCCTTGACCGAATGTGGTGGAAAGGTAAATAGAACAGCTGATATCAAGTAGGGAGTCGATGAACTTTCATTTAATGACAGCCTCTACGCCAAAAATATTCGAAGATTCATTCATTTCTGGATGATATTTCCCTGTGAAAGGCTCCAGTAAATCGACACCACGAAACTTCAGTAATTTTATTTAAGAACATAATGGATCTACATGAATTTCATCAAGCGTTCGGATGTTCTTTTAAATGATAAAGTCTTGATAAAGTAGTTGTTTTATGCCGTTTCAGTATCAAAATTTCAAGCAGAAATCTGATTTTTCTCCACAAGTGATTATTAATAGAGCTCTGGCAGTAACCAATTTAATGCCACACCTTGCCACACATTTATAAATTTTATTTTTGGTTTTATCCTTTCAAAATAAATGTACGCGTTGCTCTCAATTTGCCACATTCATTCGCCTGAATGGGTTTCGCTTTTTATTATGAGAGACTTCACTAAATTGACATTAAAAATTGACTGACGTAACCGACAGACAAAATGATTATTTAAATTATTGATTTACCAATGGTTGCAGCACTGATGCGGGCGTGCGTTGCTGGTTGCTGATGTGGCATGTGGCAAAGTGTGCCTTCAGTTGTGAAACAAATGCCGTGTTAGTGCTTTTATATTTTCATATACTTTTATACAATTTATAGTTATATTATGCATATTTCATTATTAGTGATGCTTTGTTGTCAGTGACAATAATTGCTACGCTGTGACTTTCGAACTGTCATTTGTTTTGGGAAATCAAATTGAAATACAATATGCGTACATAGCTTTGACCAGGTAAAATCCCTAAGGATTTGTATTAGCAGAATCCGTGACTTCCGGATCATGATATCTAGATGAAAGGTTCTAGAATAACCTAGCTATGATCAAATCTTTTACTATATTAATCTTTACTATAATTTTATTTCAATTGTTTAAGTGATATTTATTTCCACTTTTCTTGTGCTATGGCATAGAAATAATATCTTTCATAATATAATAGAAATATCATATAAATGGAAGAGGAATATGTTACAACTATTTACAACATTACATTGACACTTATTTACCTACATTCCCCCTTCATAATGCCAATTCGACAAAAACTCTAAAAACCGCATTTGGTAAATTATATGGAAAGCAATTTCGCGGGAAACGAAATTGTTTATGATTGATGACGCATTGTAATTGAAATCTAAATGACAGCGAATATTTATATACAGACATATGTGGATATGTTTTTCCGGTCGCCGTCGTTCGCATGGATGACCCTGTAGAGTGGCAATTGGGATGCTGCAGCTGTGCGAAAGAAACCGGTAATATACATACATATATGTATGTGTAAGCTAAATACTGCAGTAATTTAAATTGCAATACATTTTTTCATGAATTATTATTTAATAATTGTGTCCATGAAAAAAGTCAGAGTATTAAGCTTGTAAAAAAAAATTGCCAAAAATATGTGAAGAGCAATAATAGCGTAGAAATACTTTTAAATTACTTTAACTTGTTTTGCTTCATTTGGAATATTTATTTAATGACTTTTTTTTTGAAGTAATGAGGGCCCGATCTTGAAACGTGTAATTAGTTAAGATTAAGTATTTTAATGAAAAAATTATTTGAATTATTTTAATGATTGAATAATATACTGAGTCAATTCGCTTTAAATACAATTAAGTTTTATTTGAAAGAGGGGCATATGTATATAACTATTTTTTCGGCAGAAGGAATATTGAAACTGAAACAACTAAACAACTTAAAAAAGCTGTTAAAATAAATTAGGTGATTAAAGGATTACCAGCTAATTACAATTTATTTTATATCAACTTATTTTCGTGATACTGCTTACTATAAATTACAATAATTTCATTAAATTAAAGATGTAAAACGTCAACCAGAGGATCGGAACAATTTGTTAAAAAAACCAAAATTTTTTATACGTAGTAACAATACAAAATCAGCCGGATGTTCGAAAATCCTGGTAGTGGTTCTATGTGGGTTAGGTTAAGTTTTCGTCCAATTGTATCCATTTTAGACACAAAGGTAAACTGTTATGCGCAAAATACACTGTCTTATTTTCATTGGGATAACTAATATATTGGCCGATATATCCAGCATAAAGGCAACGGGAAGTTCGAAAATCTTTACATTAGGTATATGGGTCCCAGGGTAGTTTTAAACCCCTGATTGCACCCATTTTGAATACACATAATAATTACTGCAGGATTACTGTCTGAACTTCCAAAGGTAATGGGGTCCACATATTAGGTACCTACAGCTGTTGACAGCTAATTAGAAACGCTCCCTTTTTTGTAGGTGGCTGATGAGTATAATGATAAAAATGTTTGATATACCGTTACTTATATCCCTAAAAGTCTTGTATTGCTCGTGTTACTCTATTTACTACTATATTCACTCTGTTTTGGAGTTGTGAAGTTAAAGCTCTTTTAATTTTTTCCCCAAATAGTAAATGCGTTACGATACAGAAGTTGAATTAAGTGCGACAGCTAATTAGAAACAGTTGCTTAAATAATTAAAATTCCTGAAGGTGTTAATTTTAATAATGATATTACTGATATATAGTAGTAGCTTGTGTTAGACAGTTGTGGTTTATAATATATTAAAACGTATTATTCAAGTTTTTGATGAGAAAAAGCTGAAGATGCACATCTGCCCTATTTTTGACCTTCGTCAGTCTGGAAAGACGTACAAAGAAATTTCCAATTAGGTCAAATGTTCGACAAAAATTGTTGTCAATGCCTTTAAACATATACGGAATTTCAAAACTTAAATCATTAATTAAATCTTAAAGAGAATTAAATCCTATAGAACATCTCTAGGTGATGTTAAAAGAACCATATGCATCAAAAATATCCCAAATATGGTAGTTCTTTGTGATGAAATTAGAACGGCAAACTACACCATTGGTGCGCTGTCAGAGTCTTTTAACGTAAATTCGGAATCGATGTGAAGCAATATTAAAGTAAAAGAGATAATCAACAAAATACTAACTGAAAGGAAGCAAGTTTTTGTAATATCATTATTTTTTGTTAATAAAATATTTTCGTTTCTAATTAGTTGTCGCACTCAAATCGCTAATTCCATATGTATTTGTTAAAATCTTCAAAACAAAAACGACATAGATTTCAATAAAATAAGTGAAAATAACATAATTTACTTCAATAATATAGGCGGCGTTTCGAACTGGCTGTCAACAGCTGTAGGGTCTAGAACAGTTTCGATTTAACGAATCAAGTGGGACTAAAAATTATATTGGAAGTAAGCGTGGTTGTTGTCCGCTTTCGTTTTCACAATGAGACATTAGAATGTTAAAAGAATGCTACTACACTCATCGACCATTTTTTTCAGCGCTTCCCATAAAGCTCTCTCATACCATTTCGGCGGTAAAATATATTGTCTCTCCCATATTTAGTTATTGGTTTATCGCGCTTTTAGTAGTTTTGATCTTCCGGTTTCATGTATTCGTGGTGGGTTGGTTGTAGTAGTTTTAGTGGTTTAGGATATATGCACATTAAACATATTAGGGGGCGGAGCCTATTCCTTTTTTTCAAAAAATTTTACCCAAAATTGCCCTTTGCCACGGCGTTCCCCTATACCAAATTACAGTTTTATATCTTCATTTAGTCCTTGGTTATGGCACTCTATGTGATTTCGGTTAATGGGGAATTGTGGGCGTGGCAGTGCTCTGATTACGCCCATCTACGAACTCGAACTTTTTTTTGTACTAAGGAATCTACATACCAAGTTTCACCCAAATTTGGCCACTAAACTTTCTTAATTTTTTTAGGTCTTTTTGGTTCGTTTGGGATTTTCTTCAATTTTGTTTTTTGTTAAGTTTTTAGTAAGCAGAAAAAGCAGAACTAATTTAAATTATATAATTATAGTTTTTAATTTAATACGTTTAATGAGTAAAACACCAACTAGCTCTTCTGTGCTTATACAAAAGCGGCCAATTTTATTGTTTCTAAAGTAATACCGCGACTAAACTTGGTGTTTCAATTAAAAAAAAAATTAAATTAAAATAATAATTTCAAATACAATGTTAATGAAATTGAATTAAAAAAATAAAAATAATAATTATTTTTTTACCGCATGTCAATCTCTTAAATTTCGAGGTCATTTTGTAAAGCTCTCTAACTTTCAAATAATTTTATCTATAGCTAACATCTCATTAACTTATTTCTAAATAAAAAATTTCTATACTGCAAAAAGTACAGCTGTATAGTGTTACCAAATATACACACCTCTTAAAGATGTCGAGTGGCAAGCTTTGCGTGGCCACGAGTATAAATATACATTTATCTATCTCGTTTAGTTTTAGGTGATACGTACAACCGTAAGGTGTACAAAACTATAGTTCTCTGCGTTTTTCCAGTTGACAATTTTGTTGAATGGAATGGTTTTTAAAATTGCTTTGATATTTTTTTAAGCTAAAACTACATAACATTATATATAAACAGGTGGCAATTTCTTCAATACAATAGGTGAAAAAATGCAAATTTAAATGAAACTAACTTGAAAATACACATTTATTTTAAGTAATTATAAATGAAAAAAGTTGGCAACCATATTTCTCTTATTATATTCTAAAACTTTCTGAAAATAAACTTTAATAAAAAGTTGAAATTTAGAAAAAAAAGTGGCATTTTTATTTTAAATTAAGAAAGTAATGCGAACTTAACCAATAATAATGTTTTCTATTTATGTTTCTATAGAATTTAAGTCAATATGATTCCAAATTAGTGATTTTACAAATATATAATTATCTCAGTATACATTTTAAAATAAATTCAAACATTTCTAAAGCTAATTTAAACTTGTTAAATTTTTTCTTTAGTTGGCGACGCTCTTCAGTTTTTCTTTTATTTTAATTTATTCTCCGATTTAATTTTAAATTGATGTTACAAATTTTTCAATTTAAATATTTAAAATAAGTTTAAAATTTTTAAACTCAAGTTGATTAAAATTTGCTCAGTTGATTAAAAATTGTAGATTTTGAAATTTTTCAGTTTACATTTTTCAAATAAATGTAATTTTAGATCCAACAAACAGTTCAAAAGTAAGTTTAAACCATATACATAAGTTATTTTTAATAGTTGGGAAAACTATTTGCTTTATCTGCAATTTTAGATTTTTTTAATCTGCTCTATATTTGATTTAAATTTGTGGACCTTTCCATTAGCATTACTAAAATAAGTTTGATCAATATTTATTGCTTTCAGATAGTTGGTTACACTTTTAAATAACTGTTTAATTTAATGATCTTGACAAAATCTAAATTCGGTTCGAAATTATAGATATCTCAATATGAATTTGTAAAATTAATTCAGACACTTAATTTTTTTTTTAATAAAAATTTAATTTTAAATTTATGTTACAATTAACTTTAAATTGTTCTTCAGCTAATTACTTACAACTTCTTCCAGGCGAGTAATAAAAAATATAACACACCATTGCGTATGCGTAACCTGTTTTGTTTCAAACCACCCTCTTCAAAACTAAATCCAAACAACAGAATTTCGTATCAACATTGCAGCAAACAAAGTAAATAACATTCAATGTAAGGACATACACACATATACATAAATATATACACATATTTAAAAGTGGCTCCTAAAAAACTTCTATGTGATGAAACCCTCAAACACAGACTGATTTCAACACAAACGCAAATAAAAGAGCGCAAAAAGGTGAAGTTCAGCAAATGGAGGAACGAAAAAAGTAATAAAAAGCGTGGTTAAAAAAGTTAAGAAGTTATTATAAGTCAGTGTGACAGAAAAATATTTGCAATTTTCACGCTTGATATGCGAACAAATGTTCTCATTTCCACTGGGTTATTGTTTTGAAGTGTTTTTCTAAGCTTGTTTCCCTACTTTGGCCGATTGTTTTTACAATTTGCTTGATTTCCTTGTTGTAGAGCATACAGTTGCACACCACGATTTATGTCTGACAAATGCAAAGAAGCATAAAACAATTTTTTGGCACGCTCAATAGCACACTGGCGCACTTTTACCTCCAAAACCGAGAACTCTCTGTCGCGTAGACGGAGAGTAACCTTTTGTGATGTGATAAATGTAAAAATGTAGTTCTAAGCATATTTTTTATTTCATAAATGTGTATATAAATATGTCAGTGTGTGCCCAAAAACTAAGGAGACATTGTATTTTTTTTGAAAATTCTTTAGTTTAGTTTAGTCTTTCAAATCAATTTCATCCTCTTCAAAGTAGTCCCCTCCCGATGCAATGCACTTATGCCAACGGATTTTCCAATTTTCGAAACACTGGTTGTAGTCATTTCCGGGATAGCCTTCAGTTCCGTCTTCGCTGCGGCTTGAATCTCCTCTATCGTATAAAAACGGTGTCCCCGGAGCAGTCTTTTGAGCTTGGAGAACAGCCAAAAGCCGCACGGCGATCAGGTGAATACGGTGGTTGCGGAACAATATGAGTTGTGTTTTTGGCGAAATGATCACGAATTACGAGGGCGGTATGGAATGGCGCATAATCGTGTTGTAAAAACCAAGTATTGTCTTTCCACAATTCCAGCCTTTTTAGGCGGAGAGCGTTACCCAAACGACGCATAACGGTTAAATAATATTCCTCGTTGACTGTTTTACCGGTTGGAAGGAATTCATAATGCACAACACCACGATAATCGCAGAAAAGAGTCAACATGACCTTAATTTTTGAGCGATTTGGCACGATTTTTTTTTGTTCTCGGCTTTTTTTTTAAATACATTTCATGACACCCTGGTAGTCGGAAAGCATCGTTTCACAGACTTCAACGCGACACCTTTTTTCCAAAAAATTCAATGTTTTCGGTACCAGTCGAGATTTGACGCACTTGAGGCCCAAAACATCCTTCAAAATGGTATTGGCTGAGCTTTTCGATAAGCCAACTTCGTCAGCAAGATCTCTAATTGTTAATCGACGGGTTTTCAACACCAAATCTTTGATTTATTGAGCATGAGCTTTGTCGGTTGAGGTTGATGGTCGCGCTGGACGCTCTTCGTCTTCGACACGTTTTTAGACATAGCCTCATTACCAACGCCTTTCTGCACCTCAACGTATCCGCAGCAGAAAATTGATTCCGTAAACAAAATTTAACGCAAATTCTTTGCTCAACAAATTTCGACATCGCAAAGAACGAAAAACTCACTTTTAGCAGCTCACAAAACGACACATATCTCAAACACTAATGATTATTTTGACATGAAATTTGACATATGTATATCTGACTGACGGTACTACCTACCTAAACAAAAAATAATTCTTCAAATCCTTCTATGCGCGCAGTTTAAATTCAAATGTCACCTTATTTTTTGGGGAACAGTAGTACATGCAAATATACCTGATCCGAGTATCCATATCAGTTTCGGGAATCCGCTTGCTGGCCAACTCATGCTATTTTCTTCTTATTCTTCTTTGCTGCCGTAGACACCGCTTACGCGATTATAGCCGAGTCAACAACAGCGCGCCTGTCGTTTCTTCTTTTCGCTACGTGGCGCGAATTGGATATTCCAAGCAAAGCCAGGTGCTTCTCCACTTGGTCCTTCCAACGGAGTGGAGGTCTTCCTCTTCCTCTGCTTCCCGCGGCGGATACTGCGTCGAATACTTTCAGAGCTGGAGTGTTTTCATCCATCCGGACAACATGACCTAGCCAGCGTAGCCGCTGTCTTTTAATTCGCTGAACTATGTCAATGTCGTCGTATATCTCGTAGAGCTCCTCGTTCCATCGAATACGATATTCGCCGTGGCCAACACGTAAAGGACCATAGATCTTTCGCAGAACCTTTCTCTCGAAAACTCGCAACGTCGACTCATCCGCTGTTGACATCGGCCAAGCCTCTGCACTATATAGCAGGACGGGAATTATGAGTGACTTATAGAGTTTGGGTTTTGTTCGGCGAGAGAGGACTTTGCTTCTCAATTGCCTACTTAGTCCGAAGTAGCACCTGTTGGCAAGAGTTATCCTGCGTTGGATTTGAAGGCTGACATTGTTGGTGTTGTTTACGCTGGTACCCAATTATACGAAACTATCTACAACTTCAAAGTTATGACTGTCAACAGTGACGTAAGTGCCAAGTCGCGAGTGCGACGACTGTTTGTTTGATGACAGGAGATATTTCGTCTTGCCCTCGTTCACTGCCAGACCCATTTCTTTTGCTTCCTTGTCCAGTTTGGAGAAAGCAGAACTAACGGCGCGGGTGTGGAGGCCGATGATATCAATATCATCGGCATACGCCAGCAGTTGTACACTCTTATAGAAGATGGAACCCTCTCTGTTGAGTTCTGCAGCTCGAACTATTTTCTCCAGAAGCAGGTTAAAAAAGTCGCACGATAGGGAATCACCTTGCCTGAAACCTCGTTTGGTATCGAACGGCTCGGAGAGGTCCTTCCCGATTCTGACGGAGCTTTTCGTGTTGCTCAACGTCAGCTTACAGAGCCGTATTAGTTTTGTGGGGATACCAAATTCAGACATCGCGGCATAAAGACAGCTCCTTTTCGTGCTGTCGAAAGGAGCTTTGAAATCCATGAAAAGGTGGCGTGTGTTGCTTCTCCTTTCACGGGTTTTTTCCAAGATTTGGCGCATGGTGAATATCTGGTCGGTTGTTGATTTGCCAGGTCTAAAGCCACACTGATAAGGTCCAATCAGTTTGTTGACGGTGGGCTTTAATCTTTCACACAATACGCTCGACAGGACCTTATATGCGATGTTGAGGAGGCTAATCCCACGATTGTTGGCGCAGATTGTGGGGTCTCCTTTTTTATGGATTGGGCATAACACTCTTAAATTCCAATCGTTGGGCATACTTTCGTCCGACCATATTTTGCAAAGAAGCTGATGCATGCACCTTATCGGCTCTTCGCCGCCGTGTTTGAATAGCTCGGCCGGCAATCCATCGGCCCTTGCCGCTTTGTTGTTTTTCAGGCGGGCAATTGCTATTCGAACTTCTTCATGGTCGGGCAATGGAACGTCTGCTCCATCGTCATCGATTGGGGTATCGGGTTCGTTTTCTCCTGGTGTTGTGAGTTCACTGCCATTCAGTAGGCTGGAGAAGTGTTCCCTCCATAATTTAAGTATGCTCTGGGCATCGGTAACTAGATCACCTTTGGGGGTTCTACAAGAGTATGCTCCGGTCTTGAATCCCTCTCTAAGCCGCCGCATTTTTTCGTAGAATTTTCGAGCATTACCCCTGTCGGCCAGCTTATCAAGCTCTTCGTACTCACGCATTTCGGCCTCTTTTTTTTCTGTCTACAAATGCGTCTCGCTTCCCTCTTCAACGCTCGGTATCTATCCCATCCCGCACGTGTTGTGGTCGATCGTAACGTTGCGAGGTAGGCAGCCTGTTTTCTCTCCGCTGCGACACGGCACTCCTCGTCGTACAAGCTGTTCTTTTGCGCTTTCCGAAAACCAATGGTTTCGGTTGCAGCTGTACGTAAGGAGTTTGAAATGCCGTCCCACAGTTCCCTTATACCGAGTTGTTGACGAGTGGTCTCAGAGAGCAGAAGTGCAAGCCGAGTAGAAAAACGTTCGGCTGTCTGTTGTGATTGCAGCTTCTCGACGTCGAACCTTCCTTGTGTTTGTTGGCGTGCGTTTGTTGGTGCACAGAGGCGGGTGCGAATTTTGGCTGCAACAATTCAGTGGTCCGAGTCGATGTTAGGACCTCGGAGCGCACGCACATCTAAATCACTGGAGACTTGTCTTGCGTCTATCACAACATGATGGATCTGGTTGGTGGTTTTTCGATCCGGAGACAGCCAGATAGCTTGATGTATCTTCTTATGCTGGAATCTAGTACTACAGATAACCATATTTCGGGCCCCGGCGAAGTCGATCAGCCTCAACCCATTTGGGGATGTTTCCTCCTGGAGGCTGAATTTACCGACCGTAGTGCCAAAGATACCTTCTTTGCCCACCCTGGCATTGAAGTCACCAAGCACAATTTTGAAATCGTGGCGGGGGCATCTCTCATAAGTGCGCTCCAAGCACTCATAAAAGGCATCTTTGGTCACATCGTCCTTCTCTTCCGTCGGGGCGGGGGCGCAAATCAGTGATATGTTGAAGAACCTCGCTTTGATGCGGATTGTGGCTAGACATTCATTCTCCGGAGTGAATGGTACTACTCGGCGACGGAGTCTCTCTCCCACCACGAATCCAACACCAAACTTGCGCTCCTTTATATGGCCACTGTAGTAAATGTCACAAGGACCTACTCGTCTCTGTCCTTGTCCCGTCCATCGCATTTCTTGGACGGCGGTGATGTCAGCCTTTATCTTTACGAGGACATCTACCAGCTGGGCAGCGGCACCTTCCCAATTAAGGGACCGGACATTCCAGGTGCATGCCCTTAAATCATAGTCCTTATTTTGTTTGCCATAGCCCGCAATAAAAAGGGGGTCCCATGTTATTTTATTTTGTTAAAAATAAGACAAAATCCCGTTGACTTAGTTAGACAAATGTTGACATTGATGCTGACCAATCTGCTGGCATACCAAAGCAAATGGTTTGAAGTTAAGTTGAACCGTTTTTAATATACCAAACAATCCGTTGAAAGATGTAATAGTCCAGTCATTATAGTAAGTTTACCTCGGGATTCGATATACCCATTTACATATATGTCTGTAAATACTTGTATATAGGTTATCAAGTTGTCTCAAAACCTACATATGGAAGGGTATACCTATTTACAGACATATAAATGGGTATATCAAATTCCGGGATTTTTACCTAATTTAAGCTTAAATGACTGGACTATAATAAATTTGTGGCGCAGCTATACGTAGGGATCTTGGTAGGCTTGTGCCCCGCACTCCTTTCATTGAAGTCGTTTAATGTTAAAGACAAAATTTACCTTATTTCAGTTCACAAAATAGATACAGCAATAAGTTGGATCCTCTTTTTAATGTGTACATAAAGTTCTGCTGAATGGAAATCCAATGTTTTCAAATTTTCTAGGTCTCTAAGTTGAGCTCTTGGTTTATATTCTAACAATAATTTTAACCTAATGGCATGGGATATCAATTCGAAGTCAGAAGTAAAAATTAAATATTTAACAATTTTTTAAATCTAATGCAAACAATTCGAGAAGTCATTTTGGTTTTTATTTGTCTCCAGGAATTACCTAACTCTTGCAACTTTGCTTCAACATGGCGCCTCCACGTATTGTTTGGTCTCTCTCGTCTACAGCTCCCTTGAGGTTTGCAGTCTAATGCTGCTTCCGTGATGTATATTTCGGGCTTACGCAAAGTGTACCCAAACCATTTATATTGTAAGCGACGAATTTCGATTTGGTCAGGTGTCGCAGTGCAACCAGAAGGAAAGAGTTACTGGCCAGTTTTTGTTCACCTGAATCAGAACGAAAAGTTAGTAGCGCTAGCACTCTTTGCTTAGTTGAGGCAATTCTTTTAGTTCTATGTTCCTACTCATGATATGTTTTTCTTGCTGAAGGTCTGTTTTAAGTTAAAATAATTACTTATATCATTGTTTATATTGATCTCTATAATTTTATTAAGTTAAGATAAGAAGGAGGTTAGCCTTTTGCAACCTAGCCTAGATCCTGGATATCGGCTATCTACCTTTAGTTGGCAAGCCTAAAGACTTCGCTCCGAGCTGGTAATAAGGTTATATCGCTTGTACTTGATCGACAGAGTCTTGTTTGTTTTGAACAGAGGCATCACGTGAAAGAGAGGTTGACATTTGGGAAGGATAGGCTATTTCTTTTCATCACCAACTTCATTTGCTCATTTTCAGTGTTAGCTAATGCTACACAAATAGTAACTTGGATTTCAGGTACCAATTTATGGAAGTCCCACTCAAAATCTCACCTTAATTCGCTTACTTACCACATTTTTGGAAGTCAATATTCAAGTTTATAATACTACATTTTCAACCACAGCCTTTAGCTTCCTTATTTTCTGCTTTTAAACTTTTTCTACCCTTCACTTTGAACTGTCATACGTCCTTTGGGCTTACTCAAAAAACCGCTGTGACATTTAAATAATTTTTCGCAGCTCTCAGAGCAAGCAGTTAATCTCGTTACTAGCGTTTTATAACAAAATACATTCACACATATAAATTTACACAATCGTAAAATGTGGATGAGCGTTTTTTTTTAAGTATTTATTATCCTTTTTCCTTATTCACCTTCATGTTTTGTATGTGTGTGTTCTTTTTGCTCTGTTATTCGCCATCATTTTGCTCAACGACTAGCTGAGCGCTGAGGAGCTGGAGAGATGAAAAACTAGGAACCTGATGGAAAACGGATGAGTTGCTAGGGAGCGCTGTCACTCACTTTGTACGGGGAGGTAGTGTGAGGACGGGTGACAAGATCAAATATCAATCAATTTTGGGTTTGATTGCTAGCATGGTAGTGTAATGAAATCGGTTATGAACCAATTTTCAGATTACATTTGGGTTGTTATCTATGCATATATGTACAAGTACGTAGTTATACGAGTATATACAATAAAATTATTTTTGTACATGTAGTACGAACAATTCAATAAGTTTTAGGTGTGTCCTATTGACTCTATCCAACCTTCAAACCCCTATAATGTTACTAAGTTACCTTTTGTCTAAAAGTAGAATCTTTTGCCAATCATCAAATCTTTTTATTCCTATGTGTATTCAGTACCGTTTTATTTGTTATTATTTTCGTGTTTGTCACATATGTTTCAATATTATAAAAAATTATGAATTATAACAATGTTAAAAATATCTGTTGCTTGTGTTAATATTGTGTGTATCCGAACGACGCCACTCGACGACTGACTTCTCGTATCGATGCCACCTCTTGGCTATTGCTGTTTTTTACCCAGGTTGCCAGATTGTTGACAGTCGGCCTTTCCTGACTGGAAATCGACCTCGATTTCGGCGCCATCGTAGTCTTTGGGGACTAGTTCGTCATCAAATTCGGGACAGTTGTGGCACCACGGCTTGAGTTTGCTTGATTCGTAAACGGATGAGAAAGTTCGCGATTTTATTGGCATACCCGGCACGTCTTCTATTAAATACCGAACACTATTCAATACTTTCACGATACGATAGGGTCCACGATATTTCGGTTCTAATTTTCTCGACTCACCGGTTGCGGAAACTTCGTTTTCTATGACTACTAAATCGTTTTCGTGATATGTACTAGGAAGGGAATGCCTTTCACCGAATCGTTTTTTCCATTTTTCTCTTTCGCGCTCGATATTTTTGGATGCAAGGGTACGTTTTTCAACTGTCGGAATATTATTGATAGATTCGTCTACGTCTTCATGTACGGCGGCAACTAACTGATTGTATGCAAGATCACGTAAGCTAAAAGCAAAAATGAGTTCGTTTGGGCTATAACCCGACGTTTTATTTTTCTGCGAGTTAATAGAAAATTGTAAATTTGGTAACATTAAGTCCCATTCTTTTTGATTATCTACAGACGCCCGAAAATAATTAAGGATTGTTTGATTTGCGCGTTCGACTTGACCGTTCGACCGCGGGGTACGTACAGCCGTTTTAACGTATTTTATCCCGTTCTCTTCACAATAGGCCGTAAATGCTTTGGATGTGTAAGCGGTACCACGATCAGAAATTAGTTTAACCGGTAACCCAAAATAGCTAGTTATCTCGTTTAAGGTATTTATTACGTGAATCGTCCGCGTGTCGCGCACCACTTTAACTATAAGATACTTAGAAAAGGCATTGGATATAGCCAAAATGTAACAATTTCCTTTCTTACTACGAATGAAGCGACCTAGGTGGTCAACGTGATTTAGGCGAACCGGTATCGGTTCTATCGGATCGTAGTGCATTACGCCTTCGACTTTACCGGATTGGGCTTTTCGATAGCAACAATCAATGCACGCGGCGATGTAATTCTTTGGGTAAACCAAAACTTACTACGAATGCGGGTGATGGTCTTCTCTAACGCATGATGACCCATCTTGTCGTGGCATAGTTGAGGAATACACCATCGTACAGCTTTTGGAACAACGAACGTTAGGCTATCGTCTTCTACACTATAAAGGCGGTGATTTCTCGATTTCTGTTTCTCGATCAGATTTAACATGATCTCGTAGAATGTCGACTACTTCTCGTAACTTCTCGTCTTGAATTTGCATAGTGTAAAGCCAATCGTTTACGTCGGCTTGTATCTCGAGGATAGAACCTACCGGTTCCACGTTTTCAGCGGGCTGGTCAGGTGATCTACTCATGGCATCTACGTGTGGTAGCCTGCTACCGGAACGATGTACTGCTTCAAAGTCGAATTCGGATAATTTCAGCCACCATCGAGCGATTTTTGCTTTGAGCTCTTTGTTATCTCGAACTTTGGCTACGGCTGCACAATCGGTCACAAGTCGAAATTTCTTACCAAGAAGGTTTATGTGGAAACGGTCTAGCACTTCGACATCGGCGAGAGCTTCTAACTCATATGAATGATATCGGCTTTCGGGCTCTGTGCAATGACGGCTGTAGTACATAGTTGGCTGCCACACTTTACCATCATACGACTGCATTAAAACACCTGCGAGGCCGATACTGCTAGCGTCTGTATATACCTCATGCTGCGCATTTTGGTCGTAAAGGGCCAACACCGGAGCAGATGTCAAAAGATCGATAACACGTTGAAATGCTTGTTGCTGTGGCTCATTCCAGCGAAATGAGTTGCGTTCGGATTTTCCTAACATTGTTGTTAAAGGTTTAGTGATTAATGAAAATTCAGGGACAAATTTCCTAAAGAATCCCGTGAGTCCTAGGAAACGTCTTCACTCTGCGATATTCGTCGGCGCTGGGAAATTGGAGATGGCTGATAGCTTACAGTTCCCAGGCATTATACCATTCTCGGTTATCACGTGACCACGGTATTCGATTTTACTGTCTAAAAATTTGCATTTGTCGATTCGCAAAGTCAAACCGCTTTCTCTAAGGAGAGTCAAGAACTTTTCAATACGCTGTAAACCTTCATCAATCGTACGACTGAGTATAATGACGTCACCTAGATACGCCAAAACCTCACCCGATTTCATTTTAGTCACCAATGTGTTCATAACAGTTTGAAACACGGCCGGAGCATTGACCAGTCCAAAAGGCATTCTGTTAAACTCGTAGTGCCCTTCATTGGTGACAAATGCCGTGAATTGTTTCGATTTCTCCTCGAGCTCAATTTGATAGTACCCCATTCTTAAATCTAGCGATGTAATATATTAGTCCGGAGATTCGGATGGTCGTATAATTTCGTTTTCGAGTAATCCTTTGATGATATCGGCGACGATTGGTCTTTTTAAAAAAGGGATACGATACGGCTTCATATTTACGGGTGTTTGCGAGTTCAGTTCAATTTCCATTTTCTTTAGCTTACAACGACCAAGATCAGAAACTTTTTCTGAGAACACATTACGGTACGACGAAAATATTTGCTCGAGTTTAATTAAATAATTTTTATCGATTGTTGTGTCGGCACGTTTGCTTAAAGCATTTTGTGATACCGTTTCTACAAAAACAGTCAGTTAAGTTATTTTCGTCTAATAAATTGTATTTGACGTTTAAAATGTCACTTTCAAACTTCTCATTGTCGATTTCGACGATTGCGTTTATTTTTGCATCGCATTCTTTGACGAGAGTACGACTGCTTCCCGGATCTACGAAAGCATTTGTACTTACACCATTAACTTTAATTTGTTTTAAAATACCGTCAGAGATTTCGTTTTTCACTGGCTCGATTGCCCTTACAGGGTTTGATTTTTCGGGACACTTTTCGGTTGTATGGTTAGTGCGTTGACATTTTTCACAACGAATTTTTTTCTGTGGCCCCGGGCACTTAATGGAATAATGCCTCATTTTTGAACAGTTGTATCACTTTATATTCTCATTCGATTTAGGAATAGTGTTACGCGTACCGAACGTAGGATTTATGGATTGTATTGGCTTTGGTTTAGAATGAATCATTAAACATTGGACGCGGTTGCCAATTTTGCTGGTGGTGGATTGGCGCATACGGTGGATCCGATATTACGGGACAAGTTGGATAAACAGGAACATGCGTGTACCTATTGGTATGCTCGGGCATTGAATAAGCTACTTGTTCATACGTTTGCGTGACCGGTATCTGCAGCGAGGATACCGGTATTTGCGTTTGTGAGGTCGGTTCCTGCAACAGAGGTACAGGGAATTGCATTTGCGTGGTTGGTACCTGCAATGAGGGTACTACTGATTGCACGGTGTGTACGTTCGAGGATGTGAGAAGTGTATTTGTATCCAATGGTGACGAAATACGTTGTGGTACAAAGCCTGAAGATGTTGCAGCAACATTTTGCCGCAGTTCTATTTCGCGAATTGTCTTTTCTAACTCAGCAACTCGTTCTAACAATATCAAACTAGCACTTTCGTAATGCTCCTCGTTATGTTTATACCTCTCTAGACGATTTATGAGCGTATTTTTGTTACCACTACAGGCGAGTCCTGCATCCCGACACATTTGTCTTAAATCAATGACGTTTTTATTGCGCAAATTTTCCATTATCACGTTTTGTTTTGCTACCGATTTTCAACGAGTTGAAGTTTCACGATATCAGCGACCAAAGTACGCTTGCGCGCTGAAAAATAAACGAGCGTATCAAAACAAACAACACGATTAACTTTCGTTGTATTCGTTTATGTTGTGACTACGGCACAACAGATTCCAATGATATAGGCAAATCAATGGAACTCGTGGAACGTTAAAAACATTATGCGAGCTTATGGCTGTGTGAAACGTATGTGAGAAAATTTTGCATTGTTCTCCGTGTTGTTGTATAAGCGACGATTTACGAATATGTGGCGACAATGTGATGAACGATCGTTGTATTCTTTTTCGTCAACGATATGTGTGCATGCGTGAGTGGAATAACGCCACTTCAATTTTTAGCGAGTGTTGTTCAGCTTATTCTGCTGAATGAAGAGCGACAAACGAAAGAAAATGAGAGATAACGAACTATCTCTGAACTTGTGAGAAGCAACGAGACAATTTTAAATTAACGACGAAAAATTTCACAACGAATGTCCAGCGGAGCCCCGATTTCCAAGAACTCTGCCAGCGGAGTCTCAACTTTGGAATTTTGTGTTCTTTTTATCTCACTTCTGAGGCTGTCAGGAGACCTCTTTTTAGTTTCAGTACCGTTTTATTTATTACTATTTTCGTGTTTGTCACATATGTTTCAATATAAGAAAACACTAGCTGACCCTGCAGCCGTTGTCCTGCGTGAATTTATATACATAGTTTGAACTGACAAAGAAAGTTAAATGTATCATTTCATTTTTTTTTTCAATATAACTCGGCTGTATAAACAATATTTTTCCGGTGTACAGAAAAGATGGTTTTCCAACTCGTGAGCTCGCTATGGCCGTGTAAAAAACTAGCATTTCCAAATTTATGCCTAACACTGTGCGACCATCTTTAGATCCTGTTGACTGTCATCTCAACGGAAACGGAATACGTTTCTGAGAAAATGGAAAATCGTTAGAACTCAAAGGAATCATTCAAGCATTCTGTCCCTTTGTATTCGATAGGTACGTCACAATCAGTCGGTTTCCATTACACAGTCTCGGCGCTTGAAGATTGGGAAACATAACAACAACGGATCATACTGTGGGACGCAAATGATACGGTGGCATACCAAGCCTGTCCAAAGAATTTAGAAATACCACTGGATAATTCACGGCGTCGTCTTCATAGTCAAGACGATCGATCGATTTATATGAGCGCAAGTCTCCCTTCAATTCCAGTTTAAGTCAACAACATCGGTATTTTTGGCAGCTAACATTGCGCGTGCACTTAAGAAATCGTAGTTACGATAATTTGGCCAATGTCCGAACGTTTGTGATGAGTTTATCTTTCGTGAATTGATAAAGGGAAGATGGAATTGATATCGAACCACCAGAAGTATCAACCGAAATTTAACCATTTCCAATTTTTAGCGAAGACGATGCAAAATGTCTTTGACAATGTCGATGTTTATATCGAAAAGTATGCAAACTTCATTTTCATTCCAGTAATTAACGTGTTCCAGCATTTGTAATTGCTGGCTTACTTCTCCAAAACTTGCACACATCGAACATTTCACAGTAACTCAAATAAAGTACTCAAATAAAGTTGAGCTGCGTACATTAATCAATAGCAAGCGAAGGTAGAAACCATCATGGTTTTTCGGGTGGATTGTGTAAATTCGTCCTAATGCATTAGTTGATAAGGCACCTGGATGTCAATCTACTGGTTGGCTTTGCTTTCTGCGTAACTATTCGACGATGCATTCCATGTATAATATCAAAGAATTTTGGTATAGGGCAATGTTCTCACAAACGCATCACTGACGAACGTTGAGAAAAAACTCGTCAATGTTAATTTTGTTGCTGGCGATGTTTCCACTGGCTAAACTCTATTCTCTGGGTTCAAATACACTCTTTGGCCATTCTTCAAAATAACTGCGAAACGCACAACAGTCAGAAAACGTTCATGAATTGCAAAAGTAAATATCATTCAAAGCGCTTTGTTGCAGTTCACGTATCGACCGTATCGTTCAAGACCAATAACCGCCATGTTGCTTCCTTTGGCGATATAAATACGTTTGTATTTCATCGATTACACCAAACTGCAATACTCAACATTGACATGACTTTTGAATGTGAATTATGATCCATGTTTTGTCAACTTCGATACTCACGCCTCTTAATTGAATGCTAAATGTTCTGCCATTGTCCTCTGGTGAGCGACGCCGATAAAGTGGATATCCATCATTTCTAGTTTGTGTTTCCGAAAGAAAAGTACGTGGATACTGTTTCGTGCATTTTTTAACAGACATACAAACCGAAGTGGGGTTGTGGTGTCCGCAAAGTTCATGGGCCTTATTGGTTTTCATCACTTCGTAAAATACTGGATCTTTCTCTGCATCAGGAATTTCCACAGAAATGAGTTCATCAATTTGACCTGGTGTAACAACCATCCACCATCCAAAGAAGAATGTGTATGTACGTGCGACAAACCTCTCTTTTCCCACCCAACAGAGTACGTCTAGCATCTAACAGCACCATATATGTGTTGCTTCAAGATAATGTCCATCGAAGCTGTTGCTTGAAAAGTCTTGCTGTGACATCGTGACGATCGCTTTCTGATTGTTCGCGACGTATGTCATCGCATCCTGGGAGTACTCGTTCATGTGCCTTGGGCTGCTAATGTCTGTTGACGCCAAAAAGAACGCCGACCGATATTAGTGCGTCCTCTTCATGGCATCGTGAAAAATTTCAATCTGTAATTAAACACTTTGTGTGAAAAACACATAACATTTTCACTGAAAAATTTTCAAAAATTTTAGAAGCAAACGCCAAATTTGAAAGATTTAAATAATTGAAAAACAAAAAAAAAAAAAAAATTAAATTTTTGGAATTGTTCAATTTTCCGACTTTTACTCATGAAAAACATACAGGTTTTTTTTATTTCTAAACCTTTCCTGATCCACAACGGACAACCTCATAAAATTTCATCAATATTGGTTCAGCCGTTCTCTTAGCGTTACTAACGAACAAACATTTATTCGTTTGTATGAGAAAAATAAAAGGGGTGTTTTTAGGAGTTTTTCGGCAATCATTCGAATTTTTTTTCTCCGCAGAAACCATCCCTGAACCTCAACGAACATTTAAAAAAAAGAATTATCGAATTTGGTTCAGTCGTATGAAAGTTATGAGCGTACATACATTTTGGCGATTCATTTTTATTTCAAAAATAAAAAATTATGAATTATAACAATGTTAAAAATATCTGTTGCTTGTGTTAATATTGTGTGTATCCGAACGACGCCACTCGACGACTGACTTCTCGTATCGATGCCACCTCTTGGCTATTGCTGTTTTTTACCCAGCTTGCCAGATTGTTGACATATGTGACCGGGTATCCAGATGATATTAGCCGAGTTACCTTCTCAGAGTCTAGTGAATACCTACTTGCACAAGCTAAGAAAAGAGACTTAGCAATTGCGCCACGGATAGCCTTAATTGTTATTTGGCTATCCACTAGAATATTTATGGACTTTCTAGTTAGATCAAAAGTCTACCTTGGACCTTTTGTTGTGCCCATAATTTTGGCCTAATGGACTGAATTGTAATAATTTAAAAACGCGCTCCTTTTACTATTTCACTCTTTGATCAGTACGCGAATATGCCGTAAGCATTGCCTCATACTTCACTTATATGTGTATTGGTCGGATGTCGAGGACAACCTCCAAAGCCTTTGTTGACGTAGTTTTCATTGCGCCCAGCAGGCATACCACCGCTTCATACGATAATATTGGTCTCTAACGTTTCCTTTTGGATGCTACAAAATTCTTAGCACGGTCAGGGTATAACAATAGTAGAGTTACCACCAAAGCAATATGGCATTTGTTTGGGTTAAAGAGTATTAAAAGGATTTTGTGCAAATATATACCTCTATTTGGGTATTTAGCACTAAAGCTCTTCATATTGGCTCACTATTAAACAAATTACAAGTTATAACAAGTGTCTTATTCAATAAAATTCAAAAAAACGAGAATCTAAAAATACTTTAATTCTATCATACTAGAACGTCAGACCGAAGGAAATTCAAGTTGAAAAGCAAAACAAAAAAGTTAAACTGAAATTTGAGAACAGAAAGTGAGAGAGGTCAAAAGTGTGTTAAGAGCTGCAAGTGTATAAAAAAAAGACATATCGCACTTGTTACGTTAAAGTGTAACAACTCAAAATTTCCAAATTTTAGTTCTTTGCAAGAAAATAATGTGCAGTGGTTATCTCTGCCCACTGTAAAAATGGTTCAGTGATTTGTCTAGTCCTTCGTTAAAAAAACCGTTATGACTCTCTCTTTGTTTTCAGAATGACTTCTTTCGACTCAACTAAAGAGTTACATTTTTAGTTGTCTCCAAGTGTTTTATCAAATTGAATCGTTAGTGTATCACATAAAGTATAACATTTTGAATTGTTAAACAGAGACAACTCAAAATAATACCACTGAGTATATAAAAAAATTTCAGGAAAAGAGTAATAACTCAAAAATTTGTTATTTTTGTGCAAATATTAAAAAATAAAAATGAAACAACGTTTATATTATTTTTAATGATATTTTCGTGCAATTACATTGTTTTTTCTTTGTAATATATTATTAATATTTACGGAAACCGTTTTTCGTCTCTACTGAAAATGTTCAAATTTTGAGTTGTTACACTTTAACGTAACAAGTGCGATATGGTAGGTATGTACATGTGTTGGTGTCTGCTCACATCAATTGTAACCTTAGGTGCCAAGCGAGCAAAGCAAGTGTAAACTTAAAATGGATTGGCCGAGGCGAACGCACGGAAAGGACAAGCAAACATTCGCGAGACACTGCAGGCGTATGCGAGAGCGTTTGGCGCTTTGTCGAATTTGAGCGTCAACGCTAGCTTAGAAATTTATTGACACTTGTTGCGAAATCAAACATTTATACATATGAAAAAAAGGGCGGAAAAATGTTCAAAATGAATGATAAGAAAACCACCAAGGCGAATTAAACAAGAAGGAATATGTGAAAACTCAGGCATTTGAAAAGGAAAAGATGAATTACTATATATTGGCAGGATATAAGCCAAATGATGGAGCATACGACGCATTCACACACACACGAACTCAGAAACAAGTAGAAGCCTCCACATGCAAAGAAGTAGCAAACAAGATAAATAACCACGCAAATAATCAAACAAACAACAACATAAATAAAAAAGCAACCGTGTTAATCTTCTTATTTACCAGCGTAGACACCGCTTACGCGATTAGAGCCGTCGCTTCCTTTTTTTGCTACATAGCGCCAATTGTATATTCCAAGCGAAGCCAGGTTCTTCTCCACTTAGTCCTTCCAACGGAGTAGAGGTCTTTCTCTTTCTCTGCTTCCCCCAACGGGTACTGCGTCGAATACTTTCAGAGCTGGAGTGTTTTCGTTCATTCGGACAACATGACCTAGCCAACGTAGTCGCTGTCTTTTAAATCGCTACGTCAATGTTTTCATATATCTCAAACAGCTCATCGTTCCATCGAATGCGATTTTCGCGTGGCCAACGCACAAAGGACCATAAGTCTTACGCAGAACTTTTCTCTCGAAAACTCGCGACGTCGACTCATCAGCTGTTGTTATCGTCCAAGCCTCTGCACCATATAGAAGGACGGGAATTATGAGTGACTTATAGAGTTTGGCTTTAGTTCGTCGAGAGACGACTTTGCTTTTCAATTGCCTACTCAGTCCGAAGTAACATCTGTTGGCAAGAGTAATCCTGCATTGGATTTCCAGGCTGACATTGTTGGTGGTGTTTATGCTGGTACCCAATTATACGAAACTATCTACAACTTCGAAGTTATGTCCGTCAATAGTGGCTTTGCAGCCAAGTCGGGAGTGCGACGACTGTTTGTTTGATGACAGGAGAAAATTTCATCTTGCACTCGTTCACTGCCAGACCTGTTTGCTTTGCTTCCTTGTCCAGTCTGGAGAAAACAGAACTAACGGCGCGAGTGTTGAGGCCGATTATATCAATATCATCGGCATACGCCAGCAGCTGTACACTCTTATAAAAGATGCTGGCTGCTCGATTGAGTCCTGCAGCTCGAAATATTTTCTCCAGCATCAGATTGAAAAAGTCGCACGAGAGGGAGTCGCCTTGTCTGAAACCTCGTTTGATATCGAACGGCTCGGAGAGGTCCTTCCCGATCCTGACGGAGCTTTTGGTGTTGCTCACCCTCAGTTTACACTGCCGTATTAGTTTCGCGGGGATACAAAATTCAGACACCGCGGCATAAAGGCAGCTCCTTTTCGTGCTGCCGAAAGCAGCTTTGAAATCGAAAAAGAGGTGGTTTGGCGCATGGTGAATATCTGGTCGGTTGTTGATTTGCCCGGTTTAAAGCCACACTGATAAGGTCCAATCAGTTTGTTGACGGTGGGCTTTAATCTTTAGCACAATACGATCGATAGAACCTCATACGCGATGTTGAGGAGGCTAATCCCACGGTAGTTGGCGCAGATTGTGGGGTCTCCTGTTTTACGGATTGGGCATAGCACACCTAAATTCCAACCGTTGGGCATGTTTTCGTCCGACCGGCAATCCGTCGGCCCCTACCGCTTTGTTGTTCTTCAGGCGCGCAACTTGCTATTCGAACGTCTGCGGTCGGGCAATGGAACGTCTGCTCCATCGTCATCGATCGGTTTCGCCTTCTCCTGGTGTTGTGCGTTCACTACCCTTTAGCAGGCTGGAGAAGTGTTCCCTCCATAATTTAAGTATGCTCTGGGCATCGGCGGCTAGATCACCTTGGTGGTTCCACAAGATTGTGCTCCGGTCTTGAAACCTTCTGCAAGACGCCGCATCTTTTCGTAGAATTTTCGAGCATTACCCCTGTCGGCCAGCTTATCAAGCTCTTCGTACTCACGCATTTCGGCCTCTTTCTTTTTCTTTCTGCAAATTCGTCTCGCTTCCCTGTTCAACTCTCGGTATCTATCCCATCCCGCACGTGTTGTGGTCGATCGTAACGTTGCGAGCTAGGCAGCCTGTTTTCTCTCCGCTGCGACACGGCACTCCTCTTCGTATCAGCTATTCTTTTGCATTTTCCCAAAACCAATGAGTTCGGTTGCAGCTGTACGTAAGGAGTTTGAAATGCCGTCCCACAGTTGCCTTTTACCGAATTGTTAACGAGTGCTCTCAGAGAGCAGGAGTGCAAGCCGAGTAGAAAATCGTTCGGCTGTCTTTTGTGATTGCAGCTTCTCGACCTCGAACCTTCGTTGTGTTTGTTGACATGCACTTTTTGCTGCACAGGGGCGGGTACGAATCGTGGCTGCAGCAAGATAGTGGTGCGAGTCGATGTTAGGAGCGCACGCACGTCTAGAACACTGGAAACGTGTCTACCGTCTATCACAACCTGATTAATCTGGTTGGTGGCTTTTCGATCTAGAGACAGCCGGGTAGCTTGATGTATTTTCTTATGCTGGGATCTAGTACCACAGATAACTATATTTCGGGCCTCAACCCATTTGGGGAAGTTTCCTCGTGGAGGCTGAATTTACCGACCGTAGTGCCAAAGATACCTTCTTTGCCCACCCAGGCGTTAAAGTCGCCAATCACGATTTTGACATGTTGGCGGGGGTAGCTCTCATAGATGTACGCCAAGCGCTCATAAAAGGCATCTTTGGTCACATCGTCCTACGGGGCGTGGGCGCAAATCAGCGATTTGTTGAATAACCTCGCTTTGATGCAGATTGTGGCTAGACGATCACCCACCGGATGAATGATAGTACTCGGCGACGGAGTCTTTCTCCCACCACATCGCCACTATAGTAAATACCCTTGTCCCGTCCATTGCATTTTTTGGACGGCGGTGATGTCAGCCTTCACTCTAACGAGGGCATCAACCAGCTGGGCAGCGGCACCTAAGGGTGTTTTTTTAAGTGGCGGGTCCCAAACCCAACGCCCAACCGAATGCATAGGATGTTTCGCCTTCTCACTTCAGCTCGCCTTCAAACGGATGTTCTTAGGCTCGCAGAGGATACTTGGTCAAAGACCGTAAGGCGTGAGCGCTTGAGCCATATGTAAGAGAATCGTTTCTAACCACTTCCAAGTAAATGGCGACCAGAGAACTTTCGTCACTTGCGTGAGCTTCTACACATGACTCCATCCTCTTCACTGTGTAAATAGACGTGCAAAAAGCTGCAACAGATAAATCGTGTTCTAAGTACAAAGTAAGGATGCAAACAATTCGGGCCTAAGTGCACATTGTGGCTTAGCTAAAGATTAGAGATGTGGAAGAAAAACTAAATTCATAAAAATCAAGAAGAAAGGTTTCCTTTGGTTTTAATCGAAGCTATACTCTTGCCAAATACAAAAGTTTCATTTCAAAAACTTTTTTTATTGGCCAATTAGTATGCCAGACTTGTGCTATAATGATTCGATCTGAACTATTTCTCATTCGATGATGCCGTTTTCTTGGCTTAAATCTGGGGCAAATTACTAGAAGTTATCTTTTTAAATAAAAAACTTTTCCATACAAGTATTTTATTCTGATCGCTTCATTTGTATAGCAGCTATATCCTATAGCGACTCAATCTGAACCATATATTCATAAATTACACTATTGTTTTAGATTATAACCCAAGTACTGTAAATCCATCTTTTCAAATGAAAAGGTTTTTCATTTTGACCGATCAGCGTGTACGGCAGCTATATGCTTTTATAGTCCGATCTGAAAATTTTTTCTGAACATTGTAAAGTTGCCTTCAGAAACGATCTGGACCAAAATTTGAGTAGATATCTCCTCAATTTTAGTATATAAGCAATTAATTCGATAGTTCAGTTTGCATGGCAGCTATATACTATAGCAATCCGATCTATGCTATGCCGTTTGAGAATGCCCCACGGCTTTAGTTTATAAGGGGGAGTTAGATATTTTTTATTTTTTTGCATTCTTTTTTATTTTATGTTATTGTACAATATCTTAAGTTTTTCTGTGAAAATTTGAGATCAATTAAAACAAAATTGAAGGAGATACATACTTGTAAGGCTCCGCCCTCCGATTTGATTGTGAGCGCCTGTGAAACTTTAAACGTGTTTTTCTCACAACTCACGTTTTCAAAGTCGGTGCCCCTCATAACTTCAAAACTACTGCACCGATCCTTTTGAAATTTTAGATACTATTTCTGTACATATTTTACGAGGTAACGCTGGATAGTTTGTTTTTTGTTCATAATTTTGATATCGCAATAACAAATTAGCCGAGTTTTTCCCAAAAAATTGTGTTTTTCACTTCAAAGTCTTCGAAAAAATTCAAAAATTGGAATTTCAAAAAACCCTTACAGCGTTACCTGGGGAAAACTATTATCTAACAAATGAACTTCCATTTTTTGATTTCAGATGATCCAGCAACGAGTTATGAGGGGCACCGCAATTCAACTTTTTTTCGAGATCCGTCCGGACAATTGTTGCCATTGCCGTATTTTTTTTTTAAATTTTTTTGTAAAAAATTAATAAAACATTTTTCGAATGTCATACTTCAATGTACCATTGCGCACTGGTCGATTTCATAGGCCAAAAATAATAAAATAAAAGTTTGAAATTTACCTCGGTTTGTATGAAAGCTATTTCTTAAGACACCAATAAAACTAAAGGTAAATACATTTTTGCTCGATCACATTCGTAGAAAAGCGCGAGAAGTGAGACAATAGAAACACGCGAACTGTGCAGTGAAAATAGCTTAAAAATTATCTCTTATAATAAATTAAATTGCAATATAAAATCGTGCCTAATCCCCATAAATCGAAATGTGTATTGAGAATAAAGGTACATGTTATATAACAAAGTAGTTTTTATATAATAATGTATTGTTTTATTATTTTAAACAATTGTTTATAAGAGCCCTTTTGAGTGCTAAGTTTTTCGTTATACATCGATTTCATGTATACAAAAAGTTGTGATCCCAGTCTTGCCCTCAAATGGATCAAGTTAGTTTATATTAGTTAATGTTTTCTAAGTCTATGCTATTGATTTCAGCTACAACTTTTTGCAACTTTATTTCATGTTATTCTACCAGGCATGTGATTTTTTGTGTTTTTTTTTTAATAATTTTTTGTATTTACATGTATGTATATTCGTGATAATTTTATTGTTTTATATGTTTTTTGTTTATCATACATATACATACATATTTAGCTTTGGTTTTATTTTTATCATTTTCTCACTTTTATCAAATGTTTGTTTTATACGTACTTTATTTAAACACATCATATCATGTCATATATTTGGTGTTTGGAAAATGTGTGAAGAAATATCACTTATTGACCAAGCAAATTTAATAAAGCTTCAGAGTCTACTTACTAGAAGTTTCGTTATCAAAAAACTTGATATTAACTTTTTACCCTGCTGTTTTCCTGAGCAAATAAAGGTCTCAGAATCTGATGTTGAAGTTGCGATAAAAAAAATATTGCACCACATTGCCTCACAAATGTAATTAATGAACGGAATGAGCCCTCTAATTACCTATTATCAATAGGAATATGACGCCTTGATGGTAATTCCGGTCAGAGCGAATAAAAGCAGAAATTTGAAAATAAAAATTTGGAAGGCAATAATTTATTTGTCACGTCATATGTATGTTCCTGTACAATTGATAACAAAATCGCAAAATGATGAAGAGCACAAACCCGCTATTGCCGTCCTGTTCGAATTCAATTACAAAAGGAATCAAACCCTAAATGCACTAGATTTGTGCTAGATCCTGCAAAGGAATTAAGTTCAAAATATTCCTGGTATTATCTTCCTTCGTCAGTCATAACATCGCTCCCGATGTTATTCAATATGCACCAGTTTCAATTGGAGAACTCTCATAACAATCTGCTGAGTCAAGCAATATGAATGTGAAGATGTATCGACTCGCTACAACTTAGGACTTGCTAAGCCGATTGCTTTTGAGCTTAGATCCTTTTATTACCAGTCAATGAAACTATCACGAAAAAGTAAAACAATTTTATTAAAATTAATTTTTGATTTAGTTGAATAATAATCAAAAAATTCCTTTTTTCGTTTATCAACTTTTTTATTTTAATATAATTAATTAAAATTTGTTGCCATCGGGAGGCGGTGGAGTGAGATACGGGAGAGGGAGATTTTAAAAAGCTTTGGCAAAAGTTTCTCTTTAATATAGGCAGTGGAAGTATTTTTGGCCGCTGAATCCATACAAGACCGACCACTGTGTATTGGTTGGATAAATAAATTTTAACTGTGACGTCAGGAAAAAAAATTGCTTTTTTCGTATGATTTGACCTTACATCGCACCAAATACTGTTACACGAGAATTGGAGGTAGTTATTACCGATTTAGATGAACAGAAAACAAATCTGTACGTATATACCAACTTAAGTATTTACCGAATATATAATGGTAATTATTGGAGATATGACTGCAAAAACTCAACAGACGCACAAAAAATTATTTATATAACTAATATGGTAAAGTGGGCGTGGTTTTCTACCAATAATAAAAACAATATGACAATCGTGTGACTCGCCCATTTTGTAAGTTATAATACCAAATGCTATCTGTTTGGAATGTACTTTTCATATTGCCTAGTTACAATAGAAATGCTTTATAAGTACACAAATTCTATGTCTTAGAGAAAATTTGATTGCTGGTTTGATGAACTGAAGGGTCGACGGACTGACGGATCTACAAAGCTGGGGAAGTTATATAAATGGACAATATTTGAGAACTACTTTAAAAATTCAAATATGTAGATCTTCTCTTAAGTCCTTTGAGGTCCAAAAATGGTCAAAAATGGATCGACAATTTGACAGATATATCTGTAAGCTGTAGAATCTACATAAGTCTTTCCAATAAATTTTTTAATATAATATATTGAAAATAAAAATATAAGTCTCTACTTCTTTAAATTTAAGCTCCTTTAAAATTTGCCTTAATGTTAATACACCGTCTTAAATACACAAAGTACAGGAGCTTCGTAGTTCAAGCAAGTAGATGACAAATCAAAATTATATTCGGGATAAGTGGCTTTTAAAATTCGCAAAACCCGTTGATTTCCTACATGACATTTACTTCAACATCCTTCTGGCATTACTAAGGTTTATTTACAGCGTGACATCCGGGCAGCATGACCTAACCTAATACATCTACCACAACAAATACCTCGATATAATATATTTATTTATTTATTAGGAGAAAAATATTAAACCAAATTAAAAAAAAAAGAGAGTACGAGCTATTAAAGCCATCGACTCTGAACAAAGAAATATCTTAGGTTACTAGCTAAATATAAAGTTATATTTTATTTTGTAGGTAACAATCCGTAATAAAATTATAAATTAAAACAGCAAAAGCCTCGGCTTCAAAGATCGACGAGTAACAAGGAAGAGTCCCGCCTGTAATAACTTCTCAACCCGTCGGTGTAAATTGCAGTCCAATGGTTTTCTTCATAGGTATTCATTAACTCTAAGAAGAGTTTCTGAAATACTATATTACTGGTGTTGCTCTTTTTTCGTGACGCGTAAATTAAGGTTTTATGTAAGCTGGCATTTGGAGAGTATATCAGTTTTGGAATTAGTTGCATCGTTCGTTCGTATACCCTTTCTTTTATTGTTGGTGGACCACATTCCACCAAGATACACTTAATAGGTGGTGTAGGGAAAGCGTTTATACTCCGACGGCTCGCTGCATGATAAGAAGGTTTCAAAAGTTTCAAATTAGAGTTTGCGCACCATCCGAAAATAGGTAAACTGTAGTCGATTTTAGCGAGTATTAAAGCTCTTGTAGCGTTTATTACAAAGATGGGATGAATAAAAGATCGTTTACTAGTTAAAATATTTAATTATGTGCAGCCTTTTTGTTAGGTTATTTCTTAGGTTAAGACATTGATACCGAAAATTAAATCTTTTATCAAAATATACTCATAAAGTTTTTAAATTGCTTACGAATTCTATTACAATATTTTCAAAAACTAACTGTGGATACATACATTTTGTCTTTTTACAAATATTTAATTATTTAAATTTTGGAATCGAAATTGTTGCACCAGATTTCATGCCCCATTTCTTAAACTCTGTTAGTATTTTCTTAAAAATATTTATAGCAGTTTGAGGATACATAGTGAGTTTAATGCCTTTAGTTTCAAGGCATATCTCTCTATCAATAGTGGCGAGCCTTGCGGTATACCATTTTTGAGAGGATGCAAACAAGATAGAACATTGTTTATGCGAAACTGAAATTTCCTTAGGATCATAAAAGCTTTTACTCTTCTAACAGCTTTTGGACCTGTATTCCAAGCTGCTAATTGGCTTAGGCTCAAAACCTCTTTCGAAATCAGTGACCAGGATAGTGGCATGGTTTTTGGTGGAGAGAGTGTTAGATACATAGTGTTGGAATTGAATAAGAGAATCCATTATACTGAGCCGTTTGGTTGTGATTTATAAAATTATTTTTTGTAGCAAACCATAAAAAGTCGCTTAGCAATAATTTTTCCGAAAATTTTACTTAAGCAGGATAGCAAGGAAATTGGTCTGTAAGAAGTAGTTAGGTTCGATAGTTTATTCGATATAATAATTGGGATAATGGTGGCTATCCGCCAGTTTTGTGGGTATGAACCTATGTGGAAAATTGTGTTGTACAGGCAGAACAGTCTTTCTTGGCAGCTGTAGGTAAGTTTGAAAGCATCGGGTAGGATACTCTATCAATGCCTGGTGTTTTGCCTTTAGCATTTTGTAATGCAGACTCTAGTTTGCGGAAAGTAATATCGCACTCTAGGCTTCTTGCTGATGCAGAGAGATTCGTTGGTGTATAGGTGGAAGATATCCAATATTGTTTATCTGCGATATATTCTGCAGAAAAATTACTATATATGTATACCAAATATTGACAATGAAATTATTACGGTTGTGAGAGATTCCAGTCAAAAGTTTAGTGTCCGACCATACCTTTTTGTAGTTGACGTGGAAGAGATTTTGGCAGTGAATACTTCAAAACTTTTCCTTTTAGCCGTTTTTACAGCTCTTTTAAAGAGTGTGTTTTCTTTTTTATAATTATTAAGATTATATTCCGACATTGAAATCTTGAAAGTATCTCAGTATTCATGTTTTTTGTCACGCATATGACCAAGATCTTTGTTCCACCAAATCGGAAAAACTTTTGAAGACTTGCGTTTGCTTATATTTTTCAAAAAGGTCGACGCTCGTTAGGGAAGAGTACGCAGAAAAATGTGTAGGGGCGCCATTGTTAAGAAGAATTAAGTAGATTAGGTTCAATAAGAAATTCTTTATGATTGCGCTTCTTGTGTTTGATTTTCGGGAACCCCAAAGTGTATTCCCCGCGTTAAAGTCCCCAGTCTACAAAACCGGTGGGAGTAGTTGGGAAAGTAAATCTTTAAAATCAGTTTCGTTAAAGACTTGGTGGGGTGGTATATACGTATTAATGATACATAGTAAAGCTAAAATTTAAGTTGATTTTAATAACTATTGTTGATAGTGTGGAATTTAAATCGATAATTTCATGTGGTATGATTTTTTATTAAAATTTAAACGCCTTGCTTATTGCTTTGGATGTTATGTAAATTCGAAAAATAATCTCTGTATTGCCTAAAACAGGTTCGAAAGGTAAGCATTGGAATTGAGAAGACGAAGGAAATGGTGGGTTTGTTTGGTATGGTGAAGTCATTTGAGTGGATTGCTTGTATTGTGAAAGAGGTGGGCTATTATAAGTGGTGAGGTTAGTGGTGAAATCATTACAGACAGAGAGTCTTGGTGGACTATCAGAGTTTATGGAGCGGCGAGAGAGGTAAGTTCCGTCTGTCCGTAGAGTCGTTGAAATGTTTCTTTCTAATGCTTGAGTGGATTCCACTATGGGCGATTTGGAAATATTGGTTTGCTGTAAAGAAGAAATGTTTTTAGATTGAGTGCTATTTTGTGTGACTATGATTTTTGAATGTTGCTGGAAGAACTAATGTTGTTAGTGTTTATAGTGGTGGAAGAGTCAACGTTAGTGTTTGTTGTTTTCGTTGGTATTGGACGCATATGTGTTATTGGATGAAAATGCTGGTGCTGTTTGTACCTTATGCATTTTTAATGCTTCGCGAATTGAACATTTGTTTATTGTTTTAATTTTTATTATCTCTTTTGCTTATAAGAATTTGGGACAGTCTTTAGAGGATGATGCGTGTTGTTGGAAGCAGTTGGTGCAAAAAATGCGTTCGCAGTCAGATGGGGCATGGGAAGAGAGTGAACAATTAACACAAAGAGGGGAACAATTACAGCGCTTTGCTGTATGACCGAGAAGTTGGCAATTTTTACAGCGCATTGGCGAAGGAATATATTGACGTATCAAAAGTTTACACCAGGCAACATCAATTTTATTTGTAGCTTGTAGAGGTTGAAGGTTAGTAACAAAACCCCCGAGGAGTTCGGTTTTCCTTCAATAATCTTATTGAATTTAAATACTGATACGACGCCTTGAGAGCTGAGCTCATTTACTATCTCTTCCTCTGAAACGTTGTTTAGAAATGGAGCATAAATCGTTCCTTTTACTTGGTTAAGAGACTCGTGTAGAGTGGCTGATATTGAACGTATGTTGGGCAGTTCTTTTACTTTCAGGAATTTTTTTGCAATATCGTTATTCTTGTCAAGCAGAAGTAGTTTACCATCTCGAAGGGTAGATATGGAGTGAACGTAATCACTAATTTGTTTAATGGCACGATAAATGGCAAAGCAGGAATAGTAGGAAAGGGGTTTGCCGAGTCAGTAGCTTCCATCACTACGAATTTGGGGTCGTCAACTTTTATATTTGGGAGTTCTGGAAAATCCATAAAGGAAACACTTTTACCAGCTTTACGTTTTTTTTACCAGGTCCTGTATCGAATACGGCGAATCGATTCGCCTCAAATATTTGAGGCCTAGGGGCCATTTCGCACGAGAGACACTGATGCGCACTTTTTAATACAATTCTGCACGCGAACAGTAAAAGGAAAAGTAAGAAAGAACGGATTAAACGTATATAAAAGGTCGGAAAAGAAAAAAACGAAAAATGTCGAAAAAAACACTCCAAAAAACATTCGAATTGCAAAGATACGACTTGTCGGCGCGAGAGCTAGTCGATGACTGACCTCAATATAAAGTGTGCCTCTAGTAGAAAAAAAATAAGAGGAAAAGGATGGGCAGAAGTACTTCTCGTAGCAACTTGAAGACTCATCCTAAGTCGAAAGTCTCTAATATAATTTAGCTAATAGGTAAAGTCGTTTGGTCGAAGATATTGTTTAAATATGTAATATTTGGTTGAGTACATGATTATGAGAGTACATGAATATTTGAAGAATTGATTGCGTGAGAGTTTCATTGACCCTTATGCTGTGAGATTTATTAGCAAAGAGAAAGAGATGAGTAAAGTTGGTATACAGTCTAAGCAAGCGGCTCTTAAGAGCTGTAAAATGAGGAAGAGGAAAATATCATTCTATTTAAAGAATTGTTAAACCAAATTGCAAAAATTTAAGTAGCCCTTTTGGTCGTGGGGTTTCATTCAGCTTCGCGGTGCTGGTAAACAGAGCTCAGTTTCGCCTCGCAATAGGTAGGTAGGTAGGAGTGCAGCTCTTACAGCTTACAGCTAGCACTAGATGTGCCATTTTATTTATTTATTTATTTAGTAAAGTCTATGAACATTAATTCTTACAGACTAATGTAAACTAGGATGCATATTAGAATTCTAAAATAATTAAAATTACAATAACAAAATTAATGAAGGATTCCTTGGAGTGAGAGAAATCAAGAAGAACTTTCTCGGAAATCGAGTTAAACTCACGCATAGCCCTCTTGAGGGGAGCATATTCAGCAAAATTAGTGCTTTCCTTTTTGTAATAAAATGGGGAAATGGACCTGAGACAACGCTGGGGAGTATTGAAGTTAAATTTCCCTTATAAATAGGGACAGTCAATACCACCGTTAATTACATTGAAGACAAATGAAAAGGAGAGAACGGACCTTCGGTTTTCCAGTAATTTAAGATGTAAAAGCAATAAACGCGATGTATACGATGGTATTGGATCAACAAACTTTAAGGAGCGGAGAGCGTATTTAAGAAAGATCTTTTGAACACGTTCGATCCTGTTAATTGACGATATGCAATATGGTCTCCAAATAAACACTGCATACTCCAAAATGGACCGCACAAAACATGTGTATAGTAATTTTAACGTATAGGGGTCGGAAAAATTTGTAGAATTTCGACGGACAAAGCCGACTACAGAAAATGATTTTGAAGTTATATAGTTGACATGATTACTGAAAGAAAATCTGTTGTCAAAGATTACCCCAAGATCTTTGATTTCAGTAACGCATTTTAGGACGCAATTAGAAATATTGTAGCTGGAAGATAGGATGTTGCGTCCCCTACCAAAAGAGATCTGTGAGCATTTATCGAGGTTCAGAAAAAGCTTCGATTTCAGGCACCAATTATGAAAAGTATCAATATCACATTGAAGTTTGAGTAGATCTTGTGTGTTTTTGATTATTGCAAAAATTTGTAAGTCATCTGCATATAACAGATAGTTAGCGAAAGAGAAGCAACAGGAAATGTCATTGATAAACAGCACAAAGAGAAGTGGACCCAAGACGCTTCCTTGTCGGACTCCCGAAGACGCAATGAATGAGTCAGATGACCCTCCATCGACACTGACAACGCATCGTCTGTTTTGCAGATATGATTTAATCCACTGCAAGAAGACCGAGTGAAATCCTTGAGATGATAATTTTTTAATTAGAATATTGTGTGATACTTTATCAAAGGCTTTAGAGAAATCTGTGTAGACACAATCTACCTGAAATCCAGCGGAGAATGCAGACATACAATAGTCGCTAAAAACTGCTAAGTTTTAAACAGTGGAGCGCCCAGAGACAAACCCACGCTGATTGACATTAATTATTGATTTTACTGCAAAAAATAATTTATTTTTAACAGAACACTTAAAAATTTTTGAAATAGCAGACAGTTTAGAAATAGGCCTGTAATTGTAGACAACGTCCTTTCTACCACCTTTAAGAGTAGGGGTAGTGCATGTCAATTTCCAGTCAGAAATAAAATTCCCGGTGGAGAGAGACTTATTGAAAATAAGCATGAGAGGATATACTAAGGCAGTACAGTTTTTTATAAGTACGGGCGGAAGCCCATCCAAATCCAATTTGGAAGAAGACTTAATATCACAAATAGCCATGGAAGAGAATTTTCTATAGTATTTATTTCTGAGATTTTTTAGACGTTTAAGGTCCTTAGTGTACCAAGGCAACTGATATGGTTATATGTGTTTGAGCGGGATATTAGAATGACAGAGTTCCTGAATTGATTTCTTAAAAATGGAGAAACTATTAGCTGTATCTAGTCCCGAAAGTAAATCATCCCATTTAATTTCAAAGAGCTTATGGTTGAGTCGTCCAAAATCACAATATGGAAAATTAAAACCAAGTCCATCAATAGGATTTACAGGAGCGAAAAGATAAGTATCCACCTCGAACGCCAGCGGGGAATGATGGATGGTGGCTGGAGTAATTGAAGAGAATCCATCAAGAAACGTAAATTTTAAATTATCACTGAGAAAGACTAAGTATGAGTTTATTTGAATCAGATTGAGACTAAGCAAGCTATCAATGAGAAATCACTTCCGAGTAGATGTGAAATTTGAAGGAATAAGAACAGGACTTGCTCTTGACTTAAATTAAACTCACCCAGAACACAGATATTATTCTCTTTCACCTTATCTAATACCAGCGAGGAAATATTATTTTCGTGCAACTTATACAACTCAAGAGGACTATTAGGAGGGATGTATGAGACTGCAATGAACAGAGCATCATTGATACAGATACATAGTTTGTCCAGAATAGAATCTTCATGATCAAGCATAATTAAGCGATGACGATATTTGCGATGAACTGCTAAGAGAACTCCACCCCCTCTTAGACAGCCAGTTTTTTCGTGATCTCCTTGCGGAAGACATAATAGAGATTAAATATTCGCTATCAAAATAACTAGAATTCAGCCAAGTTTCAACAATAACGATAATATCGAAATCCAAATGTGAAGAATAATATTTGATTTACACCTAATGCACGATAAATTTTTATTTTGAAAAGAATCGTGATTAACAGGCGCATCAACTAATCTGCAGCACGGTTTTCCCCTCCCTTTGGAAAAAGCTTAAAGGGACGTAACTTAATGCCAGAAGGCCACACTGAAGAGGAGAAAACGGCATTAAAAAAAGATGGGGACACACCTAACTTAAAGTGTATCCTCTTAAGATTATTAATATCGGTATCTTTCTTAATTAATTTATAACATAGAAGATGCTCTCTATCAACATTAGCATGTTTAACAACAAAAGATATAATACTTTCCTCAGTAACTGAGTTCTTAAATGCAGATAGGTGAATCCATTTCTTGGGTATGACGACATCAAGATCACAATTGGCATTAACACCAACGACAGTTGAAGTGGCTGGGAATTTTTTGTTCCTAGTACTCACTTTTACCTTCAAATTTCTATTAGCAGCAACTGAAGTAGAAGAGTTCAGGTTAACAGAATCATCAACGGCGAAAGATTGAGTGGCATTGACAGCGACAGGGGGGCGAGCTGGTTTAGCAGCAACTGTTGGATTGTTATTGGCTTTCAAGTGAGTGTTGATATTCCGAGCAACAACGTCAGCATATGTATTGGCGTGTTTATTATCAGCAGCAATAGAGAGAGTGAAGCCAGCAGCAGACGGAGCGGCAGAGATTGCTTTCGACGTAGCGGGAGCGAGATAATCCATACTCACACTATCAGTGGGAGCCGAAACAACAACGTTAGGTGACGGAGCATTTGTACCCACAATAGTCGTAGAAGTAAGGATAGAGTTAGCAGTAGCTGAAGCTGCAGAGAGTGCCTTCGGTGTAGCGGAAGCGAGATAATTCCCACACTCGTTATCAGCAGAGACAGCAGCATTAGACGGAGCAGCGATTGTAGAGTCACTTGTACCAACAGTAGTCGCAGCAGTGAGAGAGAGGTTAGCAGCAGAGATAACATTCGAGACTGGTGTAGTGATCTTGATATTACCGGACAATTTCTTATGCACAATCTGATTTAAGTTCATTTAACTTAGCGATTAACGAATTACGATCATCACATAATTGTTGTATTAACGCGGGCGCCTTCGCTTGTTCACTTCACAGTGAACTTACTTCCAATACCAGAGAATTAAGCACTGAATTTACTTTATTAGGATTGTTATGCTCCAACAAAGGTTCAGTAATTTCGTTGTTCGATTGTTCAGCATTTTGTTGTTGCGAACTTAGAGTTTGAGTGCACTGAGCATTGCGCACTGATGGCGACGCAGGCGAACGAATGGAATTTCTCCGAACTACCGCGCACACTTTACAATAAAAAGAATTTTTTGATTTCAGCAAAAAATCCACATCAGCCTGTGATAAATTTACACACGGCAAGTGGAAGAATTGATTGCATTTATGGCAATTTATCTTGGGCTGAGCACGCAAACACACGGCATTAATAAAGATAAAATAATAAAACGCGGATCAGAAAAAAAATACGTCAGTACACGGTGACGATGGAAACTCTTTGATACACTATTCGTAGAACCTCCTATATCTGCTATTACGTTTCACCTTCTCTCTCAAACAATTTTGAGGTTTCGATGAAACTACTTATGTCTGATATGCTTTTAGTAGAAATCCATTCAAGGTTTGGTGCTTGATGGATTCCAAGTGTTTTGTTTCGGATCTGTGCTAGGGCTGGGCATTCACAGAGAAAGTGGAAAATTGTTTCTTTGTTCTCTGCTATTCCGCAGCCTCGGCAGATGTTGTTGTAGGGCATGCCCATTTTGGGCCAAATACTGTAAATACTTTTTCTTGACCTATTTAATAATATATTATTATATATATTTAATGTTGGCCATAATTGTTTAGTTATGCCGCATTTTGTAATGTTTTTCCACCTTTTGTTTGCAATTTGTTGAAATTGTCTATTGATCTCTCCTTTGATCGATCCTAGCGGGCTTGGTATTAGCTCCGCCTCGGATTCATTGAGGAAAGCTCCTGCCTTTGCTAACTCGTCTGCTTTTTCGTTGCCGAAAATGTTCCTGTGGCCTGGAACCCAGATCAAGTTTAGTTGGAGCTTGTCCTTTATTGAGGTTAATGCTCTCTTGCAGTTGTGAAGTATACTGGAATTTGTCATGGGCGAAGACAAGGCCAGGAGTGCCGCCTGGCTATCCGTAAATGTAGTTGCTTTATGTACATTCCCGAGGTTTTCTAATAGCACTTCGCAGGCTTTTTCTATGCCTAGTACTTCTGCTTGGAAGATGCTAACCGAGTTCGGTAGACGTATAGAGAGAGATATACCTAGATCAACGGGGAATACCCCCATGCCTACTCTACAGTGCACTTTGGATCCGTCGGTATAAACTGAGATGGTATCCTCCTCTCCTATTGAACCTTTTCTTAATTCCTGTCGAGATGGTATCCTCACCTGGAAGTGGCTATTGAAGTCCAGCTTTGGGAGAATAAAGTCTGATTTATTAATAGTGAGCTTGTTTAGGATTACGCTTTGTCCGTAGTTCTGCTGGTTCCAACCACTCAATTCTTTTATTCTTATAACCGCAAATGCTGCTGGCAGGACCACATTGAGCGCGTTAGTCGGACATGATCTGATTGCACCAGTAACACCCGCAAATGGTGCTGTTTGTATTCCATTTAATTATGTAATGTTGAATTGTTTATTTAGCGCTGGCCATTATACCAGAGCTCCATATGTAAGGATATGTCATACGGCATCCGTATACATCCACATGATATACTAGGCTTGAGCCCCAGTTCTTGCTGACGATTCTCTTACAAGAATAGCAACAAAGTTGCTAAAGAGAGTATTATAGTTTTGTTCACATAACGGTTATTTGTAAGTCCTAAGATATAGGGTTGTATATACCAAAGTGATCAGGGTGACGAAAAGAGTTGAAATCCGGATGTCTATCTGTCCGTCCGGCCGTCCGTCCGTGCAAGCTGTAACTTGAGTAAAAATTGAGATATCATGATGAAACTTGGTACACGTATTTCCTGGCTCCATAAGAAGGTTAAGTTTGAAGATGGGAAAAATCGGCCCACTGCCACGCCCACAAAATGGCGAAAACCGAAAACCTATAAAGTGTCATAACTAAGCCATAAATAAAGATATTAAAGTGAAATTTGGCACAAAGGATCGCATAAGGGAGGGGCATGTTTGGACGTAATTTTTTTTGGAAAAGTGGGAGCGGCTCCGCCCCCTACCAAGCTATAAGGGTCGTTTCCTTCAGGCATTTCCATATACAGTTCAAAAATGGATGAAATCGGATAATAACCACGCCCACCTCCCATACAAAGGTTATGTTGAAAATCACTAAAAGTGCGTTAACCGACTAACAAAAAACGTCAGAAACACTAAATTTTACGGAAGAAATGGCAGAAGGAAGCTGCACCCAGGCTTTTTTTTTAAATTGAAAATGGGCGTGGCGACGCCCACTTATGGACCAAAAACCTTATCTCAGGAACTACTAATTTAATTAATTTTACAATGACGAATAATGAAATCTCGATTATCACTTTATCATGGGAGAGTATAAAATGTTCGGTGACACCCGAACTTAGCCCTTCCTTATTTGTTTTTTATTTATGTTTCGGTATTTCTGTATTAGGTAAATATTAAACATAAAAAAAAAATAATAATCTCATGCTATGTTTAGAGGTGCCCCCATCGACTCGAAGTTTTTCAAATTTATGCCAAATACTCATAAATTCGTAAACATTTTATAAACGTTACTTGATGATTTTAAAACATATATATCACTCTCTAGCCATATTAGCTTATAACTGTAATTAGTACTTATTACTTGTCTTGATTGTAGAAATATATGTCTTGTCTTTGGTTTGCCGGATGTCCTGCCTGATGAAAAATTATCTGTTCGTAAAACATGAATTGAAGCGCGATAAAATAACAAAGGAGCCAACAGTTCATGAAATATCTGAAAGAATAGCTTGTGAAGTTCTAAAAATATGGCAAAAATCTTCACTGTCAACTGTAAGTGTAAAAATAATTTTGCAATTGATTCGTTCCTACCACGGCAAATACAGGAGCTTAACGAAACCATATAAAAGCCGTCAAACTAACATAAAATAATAGGAAAAGATTAAAACATTTATATCAGAGTCCTATAGATATCTGCAGCTGCAAAGATATCAGGAATTGTTGCGGTTTAAAAGGTGTCGTGTTGCCAAGTAGGAAGAAAGTTTCTTACACTACCAAAGAAAACACTTCAAAGAAAAATGATGATAGGCGGTGTCGTATATAGTAAGACAAACAAGTTAGAATAGAAAAACGTTTACCGC